>LR751736.1:0-95315 GCA_902729485.2 Mus minutoides
TTTTTTTGGGGGGGTGGAATAATTGTGATGGTGTGAGGTGGCCCATTCTTCAAAACTCTTTATTAATGTTATTCATCCTGGCACCATGTGTGAGTGAAATCCTGATTTATTCACTAAAGACTGGGAGAGTTTACTCTAGTACCCTGGTTATTGCTGATCTACTCACCAAGGGACAGTGCTGAGCACAAGAAATATGGAGCAAATGAACACACACAGGGCATTTTTAAATTTTAATAGTTATCATATCATTTTGATACATTTTATATGCCTTATAGATTACCTTTATACATTTATACAATGTATATTGATCTTATCTACTCCTCACACCTACAATTCTTTAGCATATCTATGGGCAACTTCTCAGGACAAACTATTTCATTTAATTCTTGAACATCTGAGGTGTGTTTTTGTCATTGTTGTTCTTTATTTTGTTTTTTGTTTTTTAATTTATCTACCTGATTTTGATTTTTTTTTTCTGGTCAGGAGCTGTTTATTTCCCTATACCAGTGAACTGGTAATTCAAATTGGAAAATGTGACTCATTCACATAAATTCCTAGAAATAAGGTAACCACCTTCCAACAAGCCATGTTTTCAGAGACTCACATTCCTTTTTTTTCTTTGTGACAAATAAACTTAAAATAATTCTCACAATGTAAGAAAGTGGTGCTTCTTCATCCCTGATTTTAGGAATGATCATACCATTGAGACTGGGATTCCCAAGTAAATATATAAATAAAAGTAGAATCCTCCATGTAACTGGATATAAAAGAACTGAGTTTGTGATCAGATTTCTATACACTCATAACAGAGCAGACCAGCTAGACAAGTGAGCCGCCAGCAACTGGATGACACAGGACCCAAGGCTGTTAAGGTGGTTGAAGACTACTGTATGAAACTTTCTAGGATTGAACTATCATTGCTACAGAGGTGCTACCTACCAAAAGTTTATATACTCACATGTATGCATCCAAGGAATGCAATTACACACTGAGAAACTAGATGTTTTCATTTTCTGAAGTGAGTATCTTCTCCGAGACTCACAGACTTGGTAACACTGGCTTGATAATCCACAGGAAATGGAAAGAGTAATTTTTTGGTTGGAGATGAAATGACCCAGCATACAGAGGCTGAACCTAAACGGAAGACTGAGGAACAAATCCTAATTTCTTGATTATAAAGGCCTTTTCCCCCTGAGCACAGCACCTTGCCATCTGTCTTTTTAATCTCTGCAAGGAAAACCCCAGCCTGATTCCAAACCTTCTCTCTCCATAATGGGAAATCTCTCTGTGTTTGATGAACCTAAGTGAAAAATGCACTCTCATATCCATGTATTTATTAAATCTCTGGCTGCATAAAGGCCCCACTCCAAACTAATGTTCAAAATAAATTGCTTCCATGATTGTATTGTTAGAATGCACATGTATGATTTCTTCTCTCTGCATTCTAAGATGACAATGTATCCCGGAGAGCATTAATGATATAAATTCAAACTACTGCGGCAATCAGCAAAAGACAGATCAGAAAATTGTGGCCATTGGGCCTAAAGACTTTTTTCCTCTTTGTGCTAGAAGAACCAAGAGGCTTCCTCCAGTAGATCTGGCTTATCTTTTTTTTTTTTGCTTCCTTCGTAGGGATTCTGAAAACAACAACAACAACAACAACAACAACAACAACAACAACGCTGCCCTCCTCCACCCTGCAACCCTCTCCCCAGAAAGCATGATATTCCTCTGCTTTTAGGGTTTGCTTGAGTGTGCCTTTAAGATTGTAAACCTTCCACCCCAGCTAACAAATACTTCTCAAGTTACTTTCAATCTCTGACACTCTACATTCTTACTAAAAATATTCAGGGGCGTGGCATCTGTGGTCTATCCCTTTCAGTTCCGGTGCTCACCACGGTGAGCCAAACATTCCCATCTGGGAAATGGACTGGAAACGTCTTTAGTTTATGGGTGTGCATTTTTGTTTGTATTGAAGTGGTCATAAACAAATCTTACGTGGTCAGTATTTTTTTATTTAACGAACGTAAAGTGTTCTGCTTAGCTATCACATTTCGTTCTTCTGCTCTTCCTAAGAAGGAGGAACAGCTACTCTTCCCCTTTGTATGCGAACTGTACACAGTTGTGTTCATTTGATGGGCAGTAAAGTGAAACTTGGATCCAGCCGGTGTTGCCAAAAGATGGAGTTTGACTATATTGCCGTGCTTTGGAGGTAATACAGAGAGTAGTTAGTACTGCTGTCTTGGACCAAAAACTAGCCCTGCTGTTCTTATCTCCTGAGACCACTATCAGGCTTCTACACCTCACTGTGCTGTTGCTATGTCCTTGTGAAGTAAAATAAAAGGAACCTGCTACACGGGGCTGAAGGAAGAGTTCAGTGAGATCGTACAAATCATGTGTTTAAGACAGAATCTGTACCATAACTAACGTTATATATGTTTACCTAGGGTTCATTGCTAATTCTCTAGAATTAGCTTGCCCTGAGGTTTCCTCCTAGGGGTAATGAAGAATTGCTTGACTGTGTGGAAGTATCTATTTGATAGAGGAAGCCAGGTTAACTCCATGAGCTCATTTGGTTCTCAAGGTCTCACATAAAAAGATGTGACAGTGTTCTCGCTGAGGGTGAAATAAGCTTTTTATTTTCAGATATGTTAATTCTAATCACCTTTTCTAATCATCAGCAGAGCAGTTCGGATTGCACGGCAGAGGTGCTGTCTAAGAACAACAGAACCTGGTTGCCTGTATATATTCACTCCAACAGGTCAGCCTGGCCTGCTGCTTGGAGTTCTCAGGAGTATATAGAAAGATCTAGGGACTGTCTAAAGTTCTTAATCCCGGAGTATATGAAGTTACCTCTACATTTTTTTTTCTGATTTCCTTTGCTTTGAATAACAGCTACACACTGGGACTATGGAAGGGGTGCAGTACAGGTGAGAATGTGGAGGGAAAAGTGCAGACATGAGAATTCAGATGTATGTGGGAAATGACAGGCATGTCACAGCTAAGGCAGACGAGGAGGAGAAAGACCAAGAGAGAGAAAACCCAGAGGAGGAAGAGCAGATTCAGGTAAAATCTGTGATCCAAACAAGGGAAGAGTTGGGCATCAGGCAGTGGGCTCTCATGTCTAACTAGAATTAACATTTGCCTCATTGAATTAAGATAATATGATGCTGGCACATTTTATAATATTTTAAAAATGCATATACAGGCAAGAAATGAAAAAAATGTGTATATCCAATCTGCCTTAGATTGAATGCTCCTAATATATGTGTCATAGGGGGTTTCAAGAAGATGGATTGAAAGCTGCAGGTAAGAGTGGTAGAAATCTATATTTCATAGAACGGTCGAAAAGACGACATAGTTGTGCATACCAGTAACTCCAGCTACACAGGAGACAGAGGCAAGGAGATCTTAAATTTGAACCCAGCCTGGACAGTTTTTCTCCACGTCTCAAAAATAAGCAAATAAACATTCTCAAAATAAATGATCTATAAAAGTTATTATATCATAAAGACAGTTTTCAGAGGAGTAAAAAAGTGATGCTTTTATCAATGGACATTAAAATAATTGTTATAGTTTCAATACTAAAATTTTATTTAACTTAGTGAACAATTTTGAATTATCTTTTTAAGGTTTAAATTTAGTTCTCATATTTTACCTAACTTCTGATTAAATGTTTTTTACTGTAAATATGAAGCTACAAAATAACTAAACTAATATTGTAAGGCAATACTTAGGTAATTTTGAGATGTGGGCAGGTAGGGGAGCAGGGCGAGGAAGGGGAGGATATAGGGAACGTTTGGGATAGCATTTGAAATGTAAATAAAGAAAATATCTAATAAAAAAAGAAGGAAACAAAAACAAAAACAACAATAACAAAAAGAAAAGTCCTTTCTAAATTTGATACCTAGGACAGAAATCATACAAAAAATACACGGTTTGGGCCACATGAAAGAAAAATAAAACATAATTACATGAAAGAATAAAAATATTTTGTGGCAAACAATACATTTAGAAAACAAGAGAAAATGGGAGAATTGTTTTTGAAGTGTGCTTATCAAATGGATTCCTTATGATCCAGCAATGCCACTTGTGGGAAAACTCAAAACAACAACAACAAAAACAATTAAAAAAAGGAAGTCACTATTCCAACAGATTTCTACAAATCCATGTTTATTTTAATACTAACTACAATAACTAAGTTATGGAATCAGCCTTGGTATTTATCACAAGAATGGATAAAGTGTGATAGCTATGTATCTATCATCTATATATGTATGTGTGTGTGTATGTAAGTATGTTTGTATGTATGTATGTATGAATATATGTGTCTATTATCTATATATGTATCTATGTGTCTGTCATTTATCTATCATCAATCTGCATTTCATCTATCTTTATCTATCATCTATCTATATCTATCATCTCTCTATCCATCTATTTATCTATCATCTTTCATCTGTCTATATATTTATCTAAGTGGATTTTGGGAATCTAAACTCAGTCTTCATATTTTCGTGTGTGACAAGAAATTCACCTAGTTCATAGTTGTTTAGTCCAGACGACTCTATATTAATTCATACGCAAAAATGTCCACAAAGAAAGCAGAGGAACTTTGTGTGGATAGTAAGGACCTTACAATTATTAGCATTTGTTTTGCTACTCCCTACATACCCTACATACCCTAGCCTATGTGAGCAGTTTACTTAGGAGGCACTGCTAGATCTTCTAAGAATGATGGAGTTCAGCACATGATAGATCAGTGAGTAGGCTAAGTGCAGACAACCGGAACTTGGTCCCAGTAGATAACTTGACTAGGAATCAGAGCTATTCCATGCATAAATAGAAGAAACTGGGATGTCAACCCACCACATTTTTATTTATCTTTGGCTGAGTGCTTTTCTGGGGACCAATACCTTCTGGGCAGATTCAAATACCTTTAAGGGGAAAACCAACCAACCAAACAAGCATCTCACAGGCTTAGCTACAGGTGCTACAGGTGCTACAGCAGACTGATTTCCAGTGATGAATGATGAAGGGGTACTGAGTACCAGGAGGACAATGACTGTAGGAGCTACATGAGAGCAGAGGGAGTAAAGACTTGTCTCAGGTGCGTGAGATTTGATTTAGTCTTAAACCGACAGGGAAGCAGTGCAGGGTGTGTAAGAAGACCAAGATTCAAGTGGGGCAGTGCGGGCATGGAGGATGCCTCTCTTCATGCCTGTCTACTTAGTTGGCATATCCTTCAAGCTGAGACACAGACCACATGGAAGGGTCTAAGAGTGTCAGGCTTCATCTTTGGAAGAAGGAATGGTGGGGTCAGTCTTTAGGAATCAGTCTCTTATACTGCTTTTAATTCTTGGAGATTAATTTCTATCTCCGTCCTAATTGTTACTGAAACATTAGACCCATAGCCTTTCTGGTCTGGATCAACATCATAGGCTTTGTTTTTATCATCCTTTTGCCTCTAAGATTTATTTAACAAGCTTAAGGAGAAAATAAATGATATGACTCATAGAAATGCAAATTTAACTAAGCCAACTATCATGGTAAAGAGACACTGTGAAAATAATATTTAAAACTAAAAAGGTGGAGTCAATTAGCATACAAAATCCCTGACACATCTTTGTTTATTTTAGTTGAACTAGAATTATATTATTTATGCCCCATCATTTCCAACTTCCAGCTCTTTCCCAGTGGCCTGCTCAAGCCCCTTCAGTGTCAAGTTGTAAGCCTTCTTTTCTTTGATTAGTATTGTTACACACAGACAGACAGACAGACAGACACACACACACACACACACACACACACACACACATTCTCTTGAGTCTCTTTTTGTTGTGTCTATATGGTTTCAGGACTGGTCATCATTAAACAACCATTAAAGGGGCTCATCACTGGGACAGGACAATAGTTCTCCATCTCCCTGCAATTATTAGTTGCTTATAATTCTTTGTCTAGGCTCCATGTATTTCCCCCCTTCCATGTTCACATGTCTGATATAATGACATATTTCAACTAAATTTGTACGCTCGTGAGAACTAAGTTACTTTTCAGGGTCTTAGTTTTCAACCAAAATGGAGACTCACCAGTTAGAAGAAGGAAGACAACGCTTTAAAGGGACCAAATGTTTTTAAGGTTAAAACAAAAGTCTCATAGACACAAAACAAAGCAAATGAAGAGAAGGGCTGTTGAAATACGGACTTTCTAAGACCCCAGAGAGGACATGGAGGGATATAGAAAGCTAGTTAGACTTTCAGCAGCCCCCTTGATCCACAGTTAAACAGAGTGACATTGTTCTATTATTCCACAGTTCCATTGTTTTTGATGATTCTATCTATATCCTCAAAGCTAACATGGGCATGTTGCCAGAGGAAAATTTAATAAAATGCCTTTTTAGATGTGAATCATTGTAAGCCTAGGAAGCATATTTCTAATGACTTGCTTTGATGTAAGGGTAGACTTAATGTATATTCTATCCACTCATATTGTCCACAACCAATCTTTTGATATAACACTTAGAAAAGATTTCAAGGTAAAATTCTCTGGAAAAACCATGCAGTGTGTGTGTGTGTCTATGCAGTTAAGAGTAGGTTCATATTTTCTATCAGTCACCCAAACTGGAATGACATTCTCAGATCCTTTTAACAGGATGTAAGAAGTCTAAGATGGTAGGCTGGAAAGATGGCTCAGCAGTCAAGAGCTCCAAAAAGAGCTCTTCCAGAGGTCCCAGTGTGGGTCCCAGCACCCACATGCAGGCTCACAAATCTTTGCACTTCCATTTCCAGAGAATCTGATACACTCTTTTGTCTTCCAAAGACACCAGACTCTCACTTGGTACACAGAAATATAATTAGACAAAATACTCATACACATACCCTTTTTTTTTTTTTTTTTAGCCAGGGGAGACAGAATGTATCTATAGTCTGGGACAGAGGCAGGTGGATCCTTGGGGCTTGCTGGTCAAGATGGAGCTTTATAAAAGCATGGTGTATAATGTAAAAGGGTGGGGCTGATGGAGATTATCCAGAGAAAGCATGGGTAAGGAAAAAGGGCAGGACCAAAGTTAGAGGCTTTCTGCAAAGCAGATGAGCCCGAGTTCAGTTCACATCACCTACACTGGGCAGCTTACAATACCTGTAACTCCAGCTTCAGGAAGCCTGACACTTTTTTCTGGCCTCCTGGGGCACTTTCACATATGTAGTATGTGTGTGTACACACACATATGCACACACACACACACACACACACACACAAATATATATTTCAGCACTTGGGAAGCAGAGGCTGATGGATTTTGTGAGTTTGTGGTAAGCTTGATCTTCACAGTGAGCTCTAGACCAGCTAGGATTATACAGTGAGATCTCTCTCTCTCTCTCTCTCTCTCTCTCTATATATATATATATATATATATATATATATATATATATATATATATATATATATATAATGTATTAGCTAAGTAGATAACCTTGATTGTGTTTCTCCAGGAAGTTTTCCTATATAGTCCATTGGAATATCATTTTAAGATTTTCTGGGGCCTGTAGAGAAGCCTCAGAAATTCAGAGCACAGATTGCCCTTGCAGAGGACTGGAATTCAATTCGCAGTACCTCCATCAGGTGGCTCACAACTGCCTATAACAGTAGCCCTGGGGACATCCTGTGCTTTTGGCCTCCACACATCATTAAAAGTAATAAAAATAAACCTTTCAATAATCTCCATATTTATAATGTAGATTTACCTGTATTTCAGCTTACTGACCACAGGGCCCTTACTATTGCTATTATTTCGGGAATAACTACTTTGATATGTTGTCCAAAAGAAAAAGCATTGTAATATAAATGTGTATGGCAAAAAAAAATTTTTTTTGATATCTTTTTAAAGCCATGATTTGACTTTCCAGAACTGGTATTTTCATGGAATGTGTGTGCTGGTAGCCTCATTATTGATAAATATTTTAAAACACGTGGTATTTACTCAGACAGTCTCAGTGGCTCAATGTGCCTCCTGCAGAAATGGCATGTAATAAAAAAAAAAAAAAAAAAAAAAACTCTCCAGAATGAAATTTCAGAGGAAAAAAAAAGATACTGCTCTTAAATAAAAATTCAATAAAAGAAATGTTAGACAGTCCCCAAAGCATCCAACAGAGTTATGGATTAATTGGTTGGCACGGCTCCTTTTCGAATTCCAAGCTGCCTTTTTTTGTTAGCCGAATAAACAAAGCATCTAGAAAGAGTCCACTTCAGCCAACAATGACAGCCCATTAACGTCATGACTGATAATAATGATAATTCCCCAAGGCCTCAACTAGGCCTACACACAAACAGCCTTGGGCTCCCAGGGATTGAATTAAGGAGAAAGGAAACAACAACAGCAACAACAAAAAGACTTATTTCCCTTCTGAGGAAGAAGAAAAAAGTAAGTTACATAGGCAGAATGAGAAGGGCTTGTCTCCTGTCTGGACATCCATGTAGTTGTTCCTGCATGTTTTGTGATTGCAGCAGGGCAGAGACCCATTCCACTTGTAATCAGTCCCCTGACATTCAGGAAAGGACAGAAGCAGTTAAGCCCCAAGGTCAAAGTGTTTACAAGGCCGATTGATTAGGGATTACCATTTCCTGCTGCATCGCAGGTTTGCAAGTTAGTACCCAATTCAGGCCTCCAGGAAGAAAAAAAAAGTTTTCATTAGAGATCATTGTATTCACATGATGTAGATCACATCTCCTCTTTCTTTCACTGGATTCACACAGAGGTCCAAAAGAGACAGGGCTTTGCTTTGCATACTGTCTCAGGAAAGCATAAAGTGAATGTTAAATACCATTCAGTGATAAGCCAACTAGAGCCACCCTCAAAAGAACTGTCACTAAATTAAAAGGTAAAGCTTGAGTCTCATATCTTGACAATGTCTTTTATTTATCACCGTTCTTTCTAAACTCTGATTTTTCACAAAAATTCCAAAGACTCATATTTAGAATTCTCCTAATCCCATGGGAAGCCATCTCTCAGAGTAACAGTGTCTGATAATCCACTTTCAGCCAACCTAGAGAATGTCTATCTTCATACTTAACAATGTATCCATGAATGCTACCATGAAAACAGCCCAGACTTCCATTACACAGAAATAAATGTCCTCCACTCAAGACTAAGATAGCACTGTGTACCTGGGAATGTTGAACTGCTGCAAATTTAGATGTGGATTCACGAACCCTCTCTGCACTCAATTTAAATGTAACTATCCATTAAAACGGATTTATTTTATTATTACTGTTGTGTCTGTGTATGTTCCAAGGCAGACAGCTTTTGAGAGTCAGTATTCTTCTGTCATGGGTTCTGGAAATCAAAGACAGGGTATCAAGCTTCTTCAACAAGAACTTTTATCTGTTAAGTCTTCTCACCAGCCCATTGGCATTGTCTTAGTCAGGGCTTGTTTGTTTGTTTGTTTGTTTTGTTTTGTTTTCGAGGCAGGGTTTCTCTGTGTAGCCCTGGCTGTCCTGGAACTCACTTTGTAGACCAGGTTGGCCTCGAACTCAAAAATCCTCCTGCCTCTGCCTCCCGAGTGCTGGGATTAAAGGCGTGCACCACCATGCCCAGCTAGTCAGGGTTTCTATTCCTGCACAAACATCATGACCAATAAGCAAGTTAGAAAGGAAAGAGTTTATTAAGCTTATACTTCCACATTGCTGTTCACCACCAAAGGATGTCAGGACTGGAACTCAAGCAGGTCAGGAAGCAGTAGCTGATGCAGAGGCTATGGAGGAATGTTATTTACTGGCTTGCTTCCCCTGGCTTACTCAGCTTGCTTTCTTATAGAACCCAGGACTACCAATCCAGGGATGGCACCACCCACAATGGGCCCTCCCACCCTTGATCACTAATTGAGAAATGCCGTACAGCTGGATCTCATGGAGGCATTTCCTCAACTGAAGCTCCTTTCTCTGTGATAACTCCAGCCTGTGTCAAGTTGACACACTAAACCAGCCAGTACAGACATCAAATGAATTTATACTGATGTAAAGCAATATATCTATCCTACCTGCTTTAACATAGGCTAAAAGTTATATAATCAACAATAAATAATTATCTTTTTGGATTTTTCTATCTTCAAGAGATTGTTTTTAAAAAATGGTCCACTTCTTTAATTTGACAGATAAATAAAACTGTACCTGTATTAGTCAGTTTATCTATGTGTGGGATTTATTTCAGGCTATGGCCCAACTACTGCCAAAATGGCTGTCTCCTGATAGTCCAAGAATCCAATAGTCTTTTGGTTTATGAGGCTGTATGTTTCAGGTAGTCTTTAAGTATACACCGGAATATCCAAGAAGAAAGCTTGAATGTCGGTGAGTAAGTAAACTTGCCATCAAGAGTGAGGGTAATCAGGCAACAGGCAAGCACTTCCTTCTGCCATGTCCATAATAAAGGCTGCTAACAGAAAGGTGGTCCAGGTCTCCTGCCTCAATCCATCCAAATGATTGGGAAAAAAACCCTTACAGTAATACTTAGTGGCTTCGGTTTGAGTTAATTCCAGATAGAGTAAAATTGGCAACCAAGAACAACTGTGACAATATCAAAGGGACTTTGTATTGGATCAAAGACCATGTAGCTTCTAGATGCTAAGTTTAATAACCATGTTATTCATAATAAATAAATCTAGGCAGTTAAGGGTGGAAGAAAAATTAATCTTTTGGAAGACTCTATTGATTGTAGCAGGACTTTCTTATTTCAGATATTTTAAAAGTGGTATTGATGTAAGGTTTAGAATAAAAATTAGTTTCTGTTTATTCTTAGAAAAGTCTCCCAGAAACCTTTTGTAATACAGTTATATTTCTCTGGGCATAAGAAAAACTCTGATGATCTTTTTCTCTAGCAAATGCTACTTGAATGACTCCTGTGTGTACAGCAGTGTGATAGGCTGTCTGAAGTGGTTTGACAATGCCATCATAGCTGCATATCCAGAGTCACAATGCAGCACGGGGAATAAAAAGGACAGGCTATGGTCTCACATGCGACCAATCCAGAGCAGATGTAAGTTCACAGTGGCAGAACATATCGCAGGGAGTTCAGAAAGGGAAGAAGTAGTTTTTAATTAGAAGAAATTAGAGATTAATTTCTTAGAAGAATAGTAAGCACTGAATGAAGGTCAGGAACTGACAGATGTTTATAGAGAAGGAAAGAAGCAGAGAGTAGACACAAAGAAGATGCACTGTTTCCAAATGAGGATGGGCAAACTTAGCCATAGGATAGATGCAATAGAAGTAAAGAGATAGGCCTGAGACTAGATAGTAGAGGTTCCAACTACAAAAAGACAAAGCAAATTTGATGCATTATTTTCCATCTAATTACATTTGCAATATCCCAAGAAGCAAAATGAGGTGAGAAGCTCCAAATCCTCTCCTTCTAAGAAGCCCAGGGAGTTATAATTTGCTCCTGTGTTTCCATAGGAGTCACTCTTTAACAGTGTAGGGTAGGAGGCTGTAGTCTATTCTATTTCACAGCAGCAAAAAAGAAGTTTTGCTAACCAGTGTTTATTAGGAGGTATCAGGATCCCCACACTGTCAACTTGCAGCCCCAAATCGGAGGTTCGGGGCAGGAGAGAAGATGGTTAGGTTGAGTTCCAGAGTTTGTGTATTCCTATGCCATCAGTTCATTCATTATTCATCAAACAAAATTTAGCAGGCACTTTCAATGAGCCAAGCAATGTGCTAAGAAATGGCAGGCAAGGCTTAAAAAAAAGCATCAAAACAAAAAACCAAGGTATGGTTCTCATCGTTGTACAACTTGAGAGTCTACAAAAGAAGGCAGTTTGAGAAGCCATAAATATCAACCCTCAAATGTCTCAGGGCCATGTGCTGGATTCAGTGGCACACATCGCTTTGGGAGCTGTGGTTGAGTTTCTAGAGCAATCCTTGGAGGAAGAGGAAGACCTCGCAAGAGAGAAATATTGGAAAAATAGTTCTGGTAAGAAAAACAAGGATAGAGACAGAAGCAAGCACACAAGCACTGGACTCTCTGACAAGTCAAGGAACATTAATCAGCCCAGTGGGAAGGTCAAGTTCAGGAGAAAGTGGAGCAGAGATGAATGAAGGTGGAGGTGGGGTGAGCAATGACTTGATCAGGGAGTGAGAAGCCAGACTAGGAAGCTCCTTGTTAATAAATCTGGCCCAAACACATCTTCTTTTGCTCTTTGCTTTGTTTCTTTGAATAATTCCAGATCATCAGGTTCAAAATTAGACATGTATATAATTTTAAGGACAAGTTATGTTTAATCGTGTGGGGTTCAAGAGATGAAGCCACGAGTAACAACCACAAAGAGCACAGAAAGATATCCAGGGCTCAATAATAGTGTTGATTTTAGAGCAAAATAATAGTCTTTTGGATACGCTGGGTCAGGGGGAAACAAATCCTTAACATTGGTTTTACCCGTTTCCCTTGCTTTGTGCAGCATGCATTTTGGAACACTCAAGATGATACATATGGTGGCTGGAGAGACAGCTCACTGGTGGAGAACACTTGCTGCTCTTCCAAAGGACTCCAGTTCATTTCCCATCACCCACATCAGGTGACTCACAACTGACTGTAACTCCAGTCGCTCCTCTTCTGACCTCCAATGGCACCTCTGCACAGCTACACATCTCTGTACACACACACACACACACACACACACACACACACAAATAAAAATAATAAAATCAACCTTTAAATGGATATCTATGGTTGATAATCTGTTTCTGCTGGTCAGTGCTGTATCCGAAAATGCTGTTGCAATTTTTGAGGGTAAGGAAGGCAAGCTGTGTGGTTAGGCACTTCACCCAAATATGCTCTCTAGCCAAACCAATTTTGCTATTAAGACAGAGATGTCACTGTTACTTAATCAATGTCAGTGACTTAGACAGGAGCCAGGCTGGTAGGCAGCTTGGTATAAGCAAGGCAAAAATACATTTTCTATGCAAACCAGCACTGCAACTGGTTTGACCACAGACTTGTACTGGGCTAAGAACACTAATGTGACAGCTGTCTTAGAACATCCTCATATTCAAGCCACTAATGGAAATTCTGTGTAAAGCAAATATGCATGTATTGCCCAGAGAGTCTCTACTCAGCCATAATTTATGACAGTTCAAATGAATATAATTAGCAGTAAATAATGCTTTCAAAATTTTATAACTCAGACTTCAGAAAAGCCTATTTAGACTTCTCAATAAATCTAAATTAGGAAGATTTGAGTTTATTTCCTGTGGCTTCCTCCTTTGCCCCTTCCTTATGCATTAAGCAAAATTCTATTGTTGCAAAGACAAAACCAAATTAATAGTAAAATGTCTCCCAGTTAAAGCCTGGTTGACCAAACGAATCTAATAATACCCTGACACAATTTAGGTTTAGGGGATGAACCCATTGGTTCCCTGACCATGTGAGGGCCTGGGATAGGTCAGAAACTAAATCTTATTATTCTTGTCATTCTTATTAGGGACAATTTCATTTAGCTGTAATGGTAGCACGTTACATAGAGCAAGTATATGTACATGGCAATGAGAACAGCCTAACCAGGCTTCATGTAGGCTCCACGAGTTAGCCGATTCCTAAAGAAAATGCAGGGTGATGCTCTCTTCAAAATTTCTTGAATTTTGTAGGGTAACTGGCCTTGAATTTCTGATCTCAAGTGCTCATTTTTATTTTTTGTTTCACTTCATTATTTTATTTAATTTGAGTGCATGGTCACATGCTTAGAGTTTATGTTTACGGGTGTGCACATGCTTTTGTGTGTGGTCGTGGGGAGGTGGGGTTCAGATGTCAACCTCCTATGTCACTCCTTTAGGGGTCATTTCTCTTGCTTTTTGGAGACAGGTTCTCTCACTTTTTCCTGGAACTTGTTGATTTGTCTTGTGGCCAGCGATTCCCAGGGCCCCTCCTGTCTCTGACACCTTCCTTGGGTCCTGGGAATCAAAGTCAAGGTCTCAAGCTTGCATGGCAAGCATTTTACTGGCTGAGCTATCTCCTCATCCTTTCAGGTGCTCTTCTAAAAGAAGCAGTGTTTTTACTTTAACCACAAATTCTATATTCTGTTTTCTCATGTAGCCTATCACAAGCGATCGTGACTGAACTCTACCAAGACATCATGATCTCTGGCTCTTGTCCTTTAGACTTCTAAGGAAGATCATCACTATTATTTACTCTACACCCGCCCAAGACCTCCCTCAGTTCCTTGTCTGCAGGCCTAAACATCTAAGCAGAGAAAATAAAAGCAGAGAGTTCCCTAAAATGCAGCCATACAGAAGCTTCAGGAAATTGACTGCAGAGAGGGCTCTGTGGTGCTTGCATTGACTTTTCTTACAAGAGTGCGTAGTTGTTTTAGGGTTCCACTACAGTAAATAGATTCCTTTGTTGAGTAGAATTTTAGTACATAGAATGGGGGGGGGGCAGGTTGTGACAGCCTATTCTTTTATGAAGTCAGGCATGTAATAGTGTAATAGTCCTAACATTTAAACCTCAGATGTCTTTCCATGCCCAAGTGGCTAAGAACTCAAAAACAAGTAATTATCAGTAGCATATGTATGCAATAAGAGAAGCAGAAGTTGAAAAAAGTTATATTTATGACATTGGCAAAGAGGATGCATTAATTGGCTGCAGAGATGAGCCAACATAATATTTACTCTACATCTCCAAAAGGGATATGAAGAAGATTCCAGAAACTTAAAGGCACTTGGCCTTATTTTGCGAAGAAAAGCTTGGGGGAACGCTAATCAGAAAATGAGTTCTGTCTAAAGGCCTTGGGTTTTGTTTTAGAGAGTGGATCATTTTGGTTATTAGAGGGTTTAATGACTGGGGGCACAAAATAACAGCACTGGGTATGTCAAGAGAGCTGTGTGTTTCAAAGTGGTGGACAGTAACAGGAGACTTGGGTTTGCAACTTTCTGTAAGGTTGTTTAAACATGATCCTGCTTTGCTCCATATAATAAGCTTTTGATCTATTGGGTTTGGTTATAGAATTATTTCACTTCCCTTCCAATTTCTGTATATTAAACTATATTTTAAGATTCAGTAGCTTTTATGAAACCCTAGGTGTGTTTCTCAACCCTAAGTCCTCTGCTCCTTGCTCTCTTTTCATCTCCTATCTCGTTCTCTTCTCCTCCTCCTTCTCTCCTTCCTTTTTCCTTCTTTTCTTCCTTCCCTCCTGGTTTTGTATATTTAGATATTGAACTTACTTTGTCTTTTCTTCTGTCTTCCCCTCTTAATACAAAAGTACTGAGCAGGAGTCTTACAAATGCATCTATAGGTTGCTATGGGAAGAATAACTTGTCAAAGACCTGGCTTTCAATTAGATTAAGTCTGTGCATCAGCTTGCATAAACCTTAAACAGGGTGATTGTCAGCTTCGAGTCATCAAAATCTGAAGCTGTCCATTTGATTCTCCGAAAACCCTGCTGAAATCCATGCTTTTCTCTTACTGCAGTGCTATGTAGATTGTGGTGAAAGATCCCTGAAGAGAAGGAAATTTAACACATATTTAAAGACTTGTTTATTTTTATTTCATGCATATGAATATTTTACTTGCATGTATGAAAATGCACTACATGTGTGTCTGGTGCATTTGCAAAAGCAACAAATGCTCATGGCTGCTGAGCCATCTCTCTAACCCCTTCTATTGCGTTTTAATATGCTATTGTATAAATATGCATACAATGTATTTTGATCACATTCACCCCCACACACACACACTCTTAGTTCCCCCCAAATCCATCCCTGACTTTCTTACAATATTGTGTTCTGTATCTCCCTCTCTTTAATAACACATAGAATCGAATTTGTGTTACCTGTATCTTTATGGGTAGGGAGCCATCCATTGGAGTATGATTGAAAATAGTAGGTTCAATAGTAGTGATCTAAGAGCTCCCAACCATGAGCTTTTGACCATATTTAAAGTTTTATATGTTTCTTCAGGAGGAACATGCCTTACATATAACCACAAAGTCATCAATTATTAAATGCTCCTCAGCTAGTGCTGGGGCCTGGTGAGCCCCTCTGTCATCCATGGTGGAGCAGTGGCTTTCTTCTGTAGGTCTTGCATAGGCATTCCAAGCTGCCTGCCGTGAGTTCCAGAGGACACACTTTTACTCCAGTTATCTCTCACCTCTGACTCTTACAGTCTTTCTGCCCCTTGGAGAGAGATATGATAGCAGTGTCTCACTTCTACCCAGGCACTCCCCAGACACTAATTCTCTGTACTTGAACCAACTGTGAGTTTCTGTGTTAATTGCTGTCCATTGCTTGCACACAGAAACTTCTTTAATAGGATCTGATAGCTGCACTTATCTATCAGTATAGATAAACAAATTTAGCAGAAAGTTTGATAGTATGTTCAGTTAGCAAGATAATTGTAGCAGGTTCAATACTGGGGCCAAATAAACTTCCAACCATGAGTTCTTGGCTATATCTATAGTACCAGGTATGTGTTTCCTTCTCTGGTATAGACCTTAAATATAACTCCCCTAGCAACTCTAATGCACAAGTGCCACAGATGCGTCTGTGGGCATATGGTGCCATGCTAGTAGTGCCTGTGGCATTGGGTGAGGTAGCCAGGGCAGTGCTGGATAATTCATCCTGGTGATGAGGATGTAGGAGAGCTTGCAGGCTGACTAACTCAGCTACCTCCCAGGCCCAGATCCAGGGCTTTGAGTTGGCCCACAACAGCATCTACCCCACCTATGATCTGGAGAACATACAAGGTCTGGTCCTATGGATCCAAAGCTTCAGCATCTCCACAACACAGGGCAACAACGGATTATCTGAAAGGAGTTCCAGTGAGGATCCAGTATTGATGTTGTAGCAGAAACCAGAGGCCTCGAACCAGACCAGTGACTCATTGCAATGGACATTTGCAAGCAAAGAAGTATGGACTAAAGGGTAGACTGTGACAAGTGTCACATAGCTTTCACGAAAAGATTTTTTTAAAAATTGTATCTTATTTTCTTTTTAGGATGAGGCTGCAAGGGAAGAGGGTAGATATGAAGGGACAGGGAGATGACTGGGATTGGGGTACATGATGTGAAATTCACAAAGAATAAATAAAAAGTTAAAAGAAAATTTCTAAAGTCTACTTTGAAGTAATGGACATCATATTAGGGTATGGCACATAATGTGAGAATTCATATCACTTTATAGACACCACACTAAAAATGTATTAATAAAAATGTTGTTTGGATGTGCAAAGGCTGGGGAGAAGACCACAGATGCCATAATCTGAGGTTTTCCAGAGAGCATCTATTTTTATTAAGTTAAATATCAGTGGTGCTGAAATAAGACAATTGCTCAGACAGTTCTGAGATGACTTTTGTTTGTTGCATGTAGTCAGGAGTCAAGGTTGATTTAAAGGAATCTTCAAATTACCTTGACTTTCTTAAATTTGCCCTAATTATTCTAGGAAGAAACCTAAAGATCTAATTGTGCCTCTGAGAGAAATGGTTTGGCATCTCAATCTCTGGAGGAATGATGTAGCATGTACCAAGGCTTTATGAACAGATAGCTTCCAGCCCAGGTTACAAAGCTTGGGGACTACAGAAGAAAGCCAACGTGTCATAATCATAAGGTTTTTGTTTGTTTGTTTGTTTGTTCGTTTTGTTTTTTTGAGCCTCAGCCTTAAATTTAACTGTCAGCTTTCCTTCCTTACTCTCCCAACCTATCAGTTCCATGTGTCTTATTTTCCTTTGTCACATTTGCTGCGAGTTGGTCAACTTGTCTCCCCTTCTATCACCTCCCTCATGTCATATGCTTTTCTGAATATAAACCTCATTTAAATCAGGCTAGTCACAGGGGTCAGAATGTGCCTGTGGCCATTAATAAGTAGGTCCCTGATTGGCTTACTATAAAGATCTGAGTTGTCTCTGCCTCCTTGATGTAGCTCTGGGTGTAGTCTTTTTGTTTCTTAGTGCCCTCTAGAGCTAAGGGCTCAGGTACACCCCACCCCCACCATGTCCAGTTTTGCAATGCTACACTATGTGTTTTCTGATTTTCAACCCACTCTCTGAATCATTGTCATTATTTTTTACCGGGGATGGGGTGGGGGGGACAAACAATCCACAATTACAGTGGGAAACAGCTTGCTCAAAAGGGATGACTATTTTCTTTGTGCTTCAATTTGTTAAAGGAGGCGAAATATCCGGGAGGCTAGAGGTCTGTTGTCTCAGTTGGCTGAAGCCCAGTGTTGGAAAGGCCAATTTTACAGGGTCTCATCCCAGATGGCCTGATTAGTAGGATTTGGTGCATTTTTTTTCAAGTATTCTCTTAGCTTTGTCTTCTCAGTTGTAATAGATGAAAATAGTGTTGTGAACTTCGCAGGGCTGTTGAGGATTTAATGCGTTCATACTCTTGTAATTTTTGAAACTGACACACAGCAAGCTCCCCGTAAATGATGCTTATGGGTTTTGTCCTAGTTAGCATTAACTGTCAACTGGACACAGTCTCGAGTTACCTGACTGAAGAATCTCCATCGAATGATTGCCTTTATCAGGTTAGTCTGTAGGTATGCCTATGAGGGATTATCTTGACTGCTGATTGATATAGGGATGCCTAACCCACTGTGGGTGGTACCATTCTCTAGGTACGTTTAAGGGAGTCAGCCAAGCATGAGCCTGAATAAGCAAGCCAGCAAACAGTGTTAGTTGTCAACTTGACAAAATCTGGAATGATCTTCGAGCTGGGCCTTTGGGCACATCTATGGGGATTATCTTGATGCTCTTGCTTGGTATGGAAAGATCTATCTTCATGTGGGCAGGGTCTGAGCTTTATAAGTGGAGAAAGCAAACTGGGCCCATTCATGCACTCATCCGTTCCTCTCTGCTTCTTTACTGGGGATGCAATATGACTGCCTGCTTTATTCTCCTGCTGCTGAGGTGTCCCCCCACAGTGATGGACTGTACCCTTAAACTGTGGACTCAAATGAACCCTTTCTTCCCCAACTTTAGTCGCTTTCATCAGGATGTTCCATTACAGTCACAGAACAGAAACCATGATACTGCACTTTGATATGATACTGACTATAATACCATGATTTAATTAACTAAAAATAAATATTTAAGTAACTCATCAGAAGAAGAGGACAAACATCAGAGACCAAAATCCATATACTTCTGAATTTTCTTTTTTTTTTTGAAGCTTTCTTTTTAATTAATTTCTTTATTTACATTTCAAATGCTATCCCAAAAGTCCCCTATACCTTCCCACAGCCCTGTTCCCTTACTCACTCACTCCCCCTTCTTGGTCCTGGCATTCCCCTGTACTAGGGCATATAACGTTTGCAAGACCAAGGGTCCTCTCTTCCCAATGATGGCCGACTAGGCCATCTTCTGCTACATATGCAGCTAGAGACACAAGCTCTGGGGGTACTGGTTAGTTCATGTTGTTGTTCCACCTATAGGGTTGCAGACCCCTTGAGCTCCTTGGGTACTTTCTCTAGCTTCTATATTGGGGCCCTGTGTTCCATCCTATAGATGACTGTGAGCATCCACTTCTGTATTTGCCAGGCACTGGCATAGCCTCACTTGAGATAGCTATATCAGGGTCCTTTCAGCAAAATCTTGCAATAGGGCCAGGTTGGTGGCTGATTATGGGATGGATCCCCAGGTGGGGTAGTCTCTGGATGGTCCATCCTTTCATCTTAGCTCCAAACTTTGTTTCTGTAAACCCAGATGTCTCTCAACAGAGGAATGGATACAGAAAATGTGGTACATTTACACAATGGAGTACTACTCAGCTATTAAAAACAATGAATTTATGAAATTCTTGGGCAAATGGATGTATCTGGAGAATATCGTCCTTAGTGAATGTGATGGTTTGTATATTTTTGTGCCAGGGAGTGGCACCATTTGGAGGTGTGGCCTTGTTGGAATAGGTGTGTCACTGTGGGTGTGGGCTTAATACTCTCACCCTAGGTGCCTGGATGTCAGTCTTCCACTAGCAGCCTTTGGATGAAGATGTAGAATTCTCAGCTCC
Source organism: Mus minutoides (assembly GCA_902729485.2). Classification (NCBI taxonomy): domain Eukaryota; kingdom Metazoa; phylum Chordata; class Mammalia; order Rodentia; family Muridae; genus Mus; species Mus minutoides. The sequence continues at coordinate 19,984 of LR751736.1, forward strand.
TCCTGCACCATGCCTGTCTGGATGCTGCCATGCTCCCACCTTGATGGTAATAGACTGAACCTCTGAATCTGAAAGCCAGCCCCAATTAAATGATGTCCTTATAAGAATTTCCTTGATCATGGTGTCTCTTCACAGCAATGGAAACCCTAACTAAGATAGTGAAGCAACCCAATTACAAAAGAACTCACATGATATATATTCACTGATAAGTGTATATTAGCCCAGAAACTTATAATACCCAAGATACAATTTGCAAAACTCAAGAAAATAAAATAGAACAAAGACTAAAGTGAGGATACTTAATTCCTCCTTAGAATAGGGAACAAAACTTCTGAATTTTCATCGCAAATTTCAAGTATGGGAGATATGATTGGTTTGGGCCAAAGTGAAGATCACTCCCAGTAGGCAAGCTGCCCAAGTTTTCCACAGCATAACAACTTTCAAGTGGAAGCAAGTGGCAGGGAGAAAATGGAAGGTCCAAAGCGTGATGGCTTTAGAGACCTGTAGTCCTGGAGAAGCACTTGCTTCTCATGATGTAAATCCTGCATCTTTGGGCTGATTTTCAGCCATCTTTTTCAGTGAGCTCAGTTTTAAGTAAGCCACATACTGGCCACTGGCTGGAAAAGAACCAAAAGGTTCATAGGGTATCCGACTCTCTTTACTCCTGTCAGAAGCCAGGCCCTCTGATGGGAGAATGGGGGCTGGAGTGGAGAGGAGTGAGCAGGAGTGAGTGGATGACTTAGCTCCCTGGTCTTTTCTCTCAGCATTCTGTGCTATGCAAAGCCTGAGTGACACATGCCTTCTCCATCAAGCATTTTCCTTTTAATAGTGTCAAATTAACTAAGAAACACTACTTAAACACATTTTTTTTAGAAAATAAATGTGGTAATTCTATAGGTAAGTTATTTTATAGGTATTTATTATAATATAACAAAGTGCACAAGAATAAAAGAAAAGTAATCCAATGCCTTTTTCTTTTAAAAGCAACAGTGCCCATATTAGACCCCACAACTCCATAGAAGTAGCCTTGATCACCAAAATCAGTTAATTATTGACATATAATTTGAATGCAATGAAATTCATGTGTTTTAAGTGTGCAATGAAATGAATCCTGATCAATGCACCTGTGAGGTTGCCTGCTCAACTCTAGTATGTAGTAAGTAGTAAGTAGTTTCCATCACTCTGAAGTTGCCTTTGTGCCTTTGCATGTCACTTCCCACTCTGTGGTTTTAGCTTCTGGAGAATACCTCCTTCTTTCTGTCACTAGCATTTTTCCTTCTCTGAAGTTTCAAACACAGAACATAATATATTATGAAGTTGATTTACGTTTGCTTCTTTCATTTCGCATAATGCATTTGGTTTCTATGTATCCGCCAAAGTTGCTAGAGTCTCTTTATCTCTATACATGAATATCTATGTGACTGTCAGATATATATATTAGAGCTCTTATTCACATGTGTGTATTTATAGTTATTCTTTATGTATGTGTATGTACGTATTGTGTGCATGTGTGCCTATGTGTGTAGATGTGTGAGCATGTGCATGTGTGCATGTGTGTGCGTGTGCCTGTGTGTGCATGTGTATATGCACATATGTACATGTATGTATGTGTATGAGTGTGCTTTGAATGTATGTAGCATGCTTTTTTGCAACCGTTTTACTCAAATGCAGTGTCTTTGGGATCCTATGATGCCATTTAAATGGATGTGGCTTGTTCCTGTTCAGTCCTTTGTAGTACTCTACCATACCATGTACCCCAAATGTACTCAGCTATTCCCGTGACAAACATTGGGCCCCTGACCGCCATGCATGTGTTTCCTTGTGTTCAGCTCAGGCAGGCTCTCTTTCTGCAGACATTTCGAATTGGAATGTCTGGGTCAAAGCATAAGCTAATTTCTAGTGTGAAGTGACATTGCCAAACCAAATGGCTTTGTTATAAGCTTTGTAAATATGTCATTAGCTTGCTGTCAGCTAAGTAAATAAAATGTGTAATAGGTGGTTCTGTGAAATTTCCATGTTACATCCATTCACGAAATGTTTATGAAACATTGACTCTCGGCCAGAAAGCGTTCTTACGGTTTGGGATGTGTTGATCTATTTCTGGACTCCCTTTTCACATGGAATCTTGCTTTCTGAAAACACTGGACAGGATCTGGCATAGCACACTCAGCCAGAGCAGGAGGCTCTGTGTCCCTCTCTCTTTTGCCTCTCATTGACCCATGTGACTGTTCTCTTGTAACCCAGAATGCTTCCATCCTAGCTACTTGTTCAACATTTGGTGCACACTCTACCACCCTTGCTTAATTATTTCTCTGGGCTTAACATCAGGATAGCTATGGCTGAGCTGTGCTGGGCTGGGCTTGCCAACATTTTGCATCTTGTGACTAGCGGGCCTGGCTTTTGATATCATTTTTCTCTTTTAGTGTGACGAAAAACACTCTCTTCCTGCCTCTGAATGTGAGTCCATGAGATGCTCAGTAAGTACAATCATGTGATGCTACTCCTCTCTGTCTGACTTGTTTCACTGACTACTGGGCTGTTTGCTTGATAGGGAGTCTAGTCAGACAGAGCTGTGAGCTCCCATAGAGAATAGTTTCCTTTTGGTTAGCTCCATGAAGCCTGATTGGAGAGGCAGGTTTGTTCAGGGCCCACTTTTAGGACAGACCTCTCCTTTCCCTCACTTCACTTGAGCCCTGTAAGATCCTAAGAACAAGACTTGAGAATTAGTCTTGAAAAACAGTCAAGAAAGGCAGAGAGCCAGTCTCTGCTGTTTCCACTGCAAGACTGGTAGGTGAAAGGAGACCCAGGTAAGGTTTCCATCATCAAAATTTGTTTTTAAACAAAGCTGCATTCTTCCTTTACATAGCAGTCTAAATCTTCTAGTACAGAGAGAGCTATGTGTGGTCTATGCCTCCAGCCATGCCTTTGAAAGTACAAACATTAACTTCTAAAACTGCAGTGGCCCTGGGACACTAATTCTTACCCATTACAGAGCTCTGCCTGGGAGTAGTCACCTCTCTCCCTCTCTCTCTTTCTTTCTGTGTCTCTTTCTGTCTCTCTGTTTCTCTGTCTCTGTCTCTGACTCTGTGTGTGTGTGTGTGTGTGTGTGTGCATGGCCATGGATGAGTATGTGTGTTTGTGTGTTTCTTTCTCCCTCTCATTACAGCTGAGAAAGGACATTTACCTACTTCTGACAGACTATGCTGAACTGGTTGGTATCACATGCTTCCTAAAGTAAAATTCCAGCTTTGTGAGGCCATGTGGGTAGGCTTGAACGAGTGCTCCTCTGAGCACAGGTATGGGGAAACCTAGGAAGTCTTTCCAGGACCAGCCCTGACCCTGCCTAGAGCCCCCACACTCCATGCTCCATGTCTCGCTTGGCCCTTTCCTGACTGTTGAGTTCTTCAGCTTCCAGAAGTCTCCAAGCCTTCCAGTCAGCGCCCTTGCAGACTTGTAAGGACTCCGTGTGCATGAGCAATAGCAAACTTGAGGGCTCATTAGATTTCCTCTTTATTTCTTCACAATCTCTTCCATTAAGTGTTCTATTATCCTGTCAGAAGCAAAAGTACACTCCAGCAGCCCTCACGCAGCCAAGGATCCTATGGGTCCATTCATTTAGCATATTGTCATTTTCAGACTTTATGTCTTGTCAAAGAAAGACACAGAAATAAAACAAAAGAACAGAAGTCTCCAAATGAATGGGCTCGCTTCATGGAGGAGAAAGTTGAAGTATTAAAATCACTCATCAGATGTTCTGAAAAATCATTTCAGCTGCTCCAAAAAAGGGAAAAAAAAAGAAAAAGAAAGAAAGGAACAAAATTTTATTTTGAAGGCTGTGTTCCAAGAACTTCCCCTTTGATTTTTTTATAAAACCATCTGTCATGTTTGTTTCATTCCAGCCTTGAAGTAAATAGATTTAGAGAGAGTACGGCGGCCATTGAAACCTTCCACAGAAGGACAGAGACAGCCTGCTCTGTCAGTGCCCTTCTGGTATACTTTAATCAAAAGGCTTTGAAATTAAGAAAAAAAAATACCCAAAGACATTTTGCTTGGGTTGGAATATGGTGTGCCTAGCACAGAATGTTATTCTGACCTGTTGTTGAATGTCTCAAAACTTTCGCTCTGAGCAGTAAGGGAGGCTTGTCATTGGCTGGGGGAATGTGTTTCCTCCCTTTTCATCTTTTGATTCAATCACCTGAACACATGGCTTATTTCTATAATAGTGGCCAGCCTCAGGAACGCCATTCTTTACTTCAAATAAAGGAGCTGGGTTTTCCCATTCATCATGACTATTTAACCTTCTGGGAAATTTTTCATTCATTCACTCTACTGCAGAAAGCTTGTCCCATTACTAGGATCTGCCAATGTCCCCTGTAAGCATCTCTGAGGTGTTCAGGTCCATTCCCTGCTAAGATCCTTGAATGGGATGCTTCTATCCTTCAATGCCATGGAAAGAGGACCCATGAACTGTGCCCCCATGAGACAGACAAACTGTTCCCTCGAACAGGGACACTTTCACAGATCGATAGCTGCCGAGGAGCAGGGGAGAAACCAAGAGTGTGAGAAACTCATTATACTATGAAAATATTCTAAATAAATAAATGGCAAGTACTAACATGCTCAAAATAATAGTGTGGAAGTGAGTGACAGAGTGTGAGCTCGCAAACACAGATCCATTGCTCGCAGCAGCTCCACAGTGATTAACAGCGATGATGCTTACAACCTAGTCCTCTGAGAACAAGTTTGAAACTGATGGGCCCACCACTAAGATTCTCTGTAGTAAGAACGCAGCCTGGCAAGCAGTCGAGGATGGGCAAAGGCCTGATGTACCTGAACATGTCAGAGATCAGTGGAGGTGTAGAGGAAACATCGTCAGTCTGACTAAACCGATGTCTTTACAAAAATCGTAGGCTGTTTGGAATGGGCTTCAGAATAATCCAGCCTAAATGTTGGAGGGACAGGTAAGGAGTCAGACGGAACAAGATAGGCTAAGTAATAACAATCAGCTGATCTGAGGGACAGGTTTGTGACAGCACAGAACATATTTGAGATATGTCTGACTGTCTGTCTGTCGGTCTGTCTGTCTGTCTCTCGGTCGGTTGGTCTGTCTGTTTCTCTCTTCTCTCTGCACACACACACACACACACACACACACACACACACACACACACTTTCTTTTTCCCTTTACGTGTGTCTATCTGTCTCTGTCTCTGTTTCTCTGCCTTTCTGTCTCTTTCTGTGTCTCTATCTTTCTGTCTGTCTCTCTCTGCATCTCTGTCTGTCTCTCCCTCTCTCTTTCTTTCTCAGTCTGTGGTGTGTGTGTGTGTGTGTGTGTGTGTGTGTGTGTGTGTGTGTGTAAGCATGGAGGTGATCTGTGTGAGCTGAATATCCAGATACGCATATGTATCCATGTGTGTCTGTCAGAGCCAGAGGGCAATCTGGTGCCTTCCTTGACCACTCTCCACGTGTCTTATGAGGCAGGTTTCTCACTGAACCCTGAGATCTTACATACGATGAGACTTGCTGGCCAGTGAACCCCTTGTCATCTCTTGTCATCTGGTCCTAAGCACTGGGGGTACACACCACCACACCTGACTTTTGATGTGAGTGATGGGGGTTCAAACTCAGGTCCTCATGAGTGTTCAGCAAGTCCTTCACTCAATGAGCCAGCTCCCAAGAAGAAAATGTATGCACATTTAGGACTTAAGGAGGGAGTGACTATAATAATTGAGGGGATTTGGGACACTGAAGCATTTCCATGGAGAATTTGAGATAGAAAAGATCGACTTGTTGGTAGATAGCTCTTATCTTACAAATTTCCCCCAAATGTCAATATGACAATATAGGGTCATGGGTCCCTTCAGGCTCTAGTTAATGGAGATAAGAAAGGGAAGAGAAAGAGAGAGGGGGGGGAAGGGAAAGGGGGAGGGAGAGGGGGAGGGGGGAGGGAAGGAGGGAGGGAGAGAGAGAGAGAGAGAGAGAGAGATGTCTACTGTGAGCATTAGAGGACAGGGCACTTTATATTGTTTCTCTTCAAATAAGTGGATTTCCTTAAACTGGTAGTATTATTTCTCAAATGACTTCAGACCTACAACAAAATCTAGTACTGAGTACTATCTTCAGCACCCTTTAGTACCAATGGGTACTGGGTGAATGGAAAACTTCAAAGAAACTGCAGATCTGAGAGAACATTTTGGATTCACGGGAATGCCTGGATGCTTTCCTCATAAATAAATCTGCCGGAACAATGTTAAAAGCTGCCAGATGTCATTGTTTTTATTGATAAATAAGAGGTGCATAATAAGGAATATGTTTTAACCACAGTTTCATTGCATCTCAAAGTGCCCCCTGCCACCAACCATTTGTAACTTAGAGCTGTGGGGGCAGGGTAGCCCACATTTCCAAGTTAAATCGAAAGGCTGACTTCCATCACAGATGACCCACTAAGACTCATTTTGCTTAAACAGCCTTCTTTAAGACTCCAGATTCTTCAAAAATGCTTTTGATTCAGTGATGTTGTTGGAAAAATATTTGCTTCCGAATCAGTGTGTGTTGTAAACCAAAGCTCTCGGCCTGGCTTTGCATTAAGGAAGAGCAATTCTCCATTCTATCATTCAGACAGCCTTCCCCACTGTGGAGGGAGCTCAGAAGGGCTGGTGGCAAAGGCCTGTTGCTGGGTAATCTTACCATAGTTTTTGAAAATACCAAAGTTTGTGTAAAGGAGTGGATAGATTGATCTCTCAAACTTTAAACTCATAATACTTTTACGAGCATCTTGATAATTTTACGTTGTGCCTGAGATAAGGTTTGAAAAATAGGACCCATGGGAAGTACAGTTGTTATGGTGGCAGAGAGCAGCATCTTCCATTGTCTTCGTCAGCGCACTTTATAAGAACCTCGGGAGCTAGCACCCTGGAAGCCTTTAGTGCTTGACACTAAGCTGACTGTCTCTCAATCTGTTTACTTTCTCTTGTGGAGGAAGCAGATGAAGAGAATGTATGTATATATGTACTGATCACTCTCAGATCCAGGTATTAAGTCAAAGTGTTGGACTCTCTCTGAACATCCCAGGAGAAAGAAAGGCAGCATGTTCTATGGAAGTCTCAACTAGTGTTCGAGGGAGGGCCATGCACAGAGCACGGGCACTCCACTCCACGTTCTCTTCAGCAGCCAGCAAGGCATGTTGTTCTCTGTGCTGACACCGTTTTCAAAAGCAGCATTTATACCTCTTCAGAAGGAGATGTAAGCACAAGGGGATGTGATAGAGGGAGAGACATTTAATTGTTTTTTTTTTTTTTTAATGGTCTCAGGATGCTTGTGGAGTTGATTCAGTTTCAGCAACTTGGGGAAATCTGCACATCTAGACTAGAATTAAAATTCTTTGTTTTGGGAAATTGTAAATAAAACAGAAGGTTCAAAAAGATTTTCTTTTAAGGCCAACCATCCTTGCTGCATTCTGAGAAGTGAGACTTCTCTTTCTTACTCCTCTGGACCCACAGCTTCCCTTCCCTATCGTTCCTTCTGACTCCTGAAAATCTCCCTTCCTCCCCTTTCCTCTGTCTTCTCCCCTCTCACACTCCTCTCCCCCCTCCATTCCCTCCCCTTCTCCCCCTCCTCCTGATTTCCTTTCTCAATTATATTAATTTTTTTTCTAAAAACTAACTTCCTTCAAAGCATCTGAAATAAAGTGTAACAAAAATATTACCCTCCATGAGACATGAACAGCCCTTTATTATTTTAAACAGAAAGGTAAGCAACATCTTAGAGTTTCCGGTGTCAGAAATGCTGACTATATTTTTGGAATATAAGAATTCATCTATGGGGTAACCAACATGTTGCTAGTTTTTAATATCTTTGAGTATTAAGTGTAGTTACCTGAATCTCTTCTATGTACCTTTCAGGGGAAAGGTAGGAGAAGTAAAACAAACAAAGAGATTGTGGTGAGAGGCTATCTTTAAATACCTGCAAAGTCACAATGGTTGATCTTATTTTGGAAGTACTTTGTAACTGGGTAGCAAAGACCAGGAGAAGTTTCAAGCATCTGAAGTCCATAAAAATTTCTGTGTGCTTAGTTATGTCCTTTGGGCTCTTCTCTATATATATGCTCAGTGCCGAGAGAGAGAGAGAGAGAGAGAGAGAGAGAGAGAGAGAGAGAGAGAGAGAGAGAGAGAGAGAGAGAGACTGCTGCACCTCAGGGCTATGGTGAGGAAGTCTGCCTAGCCTGCAGTATAATCCCAAGGAGTCAAGAGGGCCTTTGACATTCTGCAGAAACACAAATGAAAAAGCCAAGAGTTCCTTCTCTGAGTACTTGCATTAGACGAGCTCCCCTGCTTACCAGAACCATGCCTTTGATACAGTCAATGGATTTAAAAAGGTTCCTAAACCAGGCTGAGACAGGCCATGATAGTGACTGAGAGACACACTCATAATCACGCATGGGGCAGACATTAAAACAGCAGAGTGAGAAGGTGATAGAAACGTTGGAATCTTCTAAGCATTTGGAGTCTGAGGGCTTCAGTATAGATTCTGTGATAGGGAAAAGGTGGGATGAGAGAGAAGAAGGAAGGGGGGAAAGAAGGAAAGAGGGAGAGAGGAAGGAGGGAGGGAGAGAGGGCAATGGGAAGAAGGACATCCTTGCCACTCAGGGCTGTTGGCTTTGCGGCAGTAGCAAGTTCTGTAAAAGAACACGAAACTTCTGTATCTCCAACTGATAACTGTTTCAACTGAGTCTCCCTGGGGATACAAATCAATCCATAGGACAGGCCTCCTGCCCAGTAGACAACCAACAAAAACTGAACTCAGTGGTATTTGGGGAGTTCTTTGTCAGATAATGTTTTGCCTGGCTTTAAAAAACAAAACAAAAGAAACAAACAAACAAAACCCAAAAAAACCTTACAGGTTCTTTGCTTATATATTATGGTGTCTGGGTTTTTGATTTTATGGGATTACTGTGTGTATGAACATGTGTGTCTCTGTACTCAGATATGTGTTCCTTGTGCTTTTTCTTGGGTTCTCCTTCTTCTGTTTCCTTTCTTCTATTCCAATTTGTTTGTTTTACTTTATTTTATTTTGTTATTTTATAATTATTCTTTAGATGCCTGTTTTCCAGTAAGGGGTGGTGATGTGGATCCAGAGAGGAGGGGGGGGCAGGATCTGGAAGGGGTGGGGGAAGAGGAAATTATACTCAGAATATAATGTATGGAAGAATTCAGCTTCAATAATCAAACAAACAAACAAACAAATCAGGAGACATCCGAAATCAAGAGAAGTTGCTCTAGACTTGTTTTGTAGGTGAAGGGTGACCTTTATAAATTTTAAGCTTTCTGGTCTCTGTATGAGTTACCACCTACATCAGCAGGAATATTTAGTCGTAAGTGCTTATGAGTGCACTCGTGCATACTTTTCAGTTAAAATATTTTTCTTTTCTTTCCTCTTTCATTTAATCTGCACCAAGACATCTACATTCAGCTTCTGGCATTTGCTGGGTGTTGAGCCCACCTTTGATTGTCAGTGTGCTTTTCTCAAAGAGACAGTGCAGGGCCCCCAGCGAGCTTGTGGGAAGGAGAAAGTAAGCCCTCACTGGGAACAGTTGGCAGTGATCTCAGAGTACTCGCTCCTTTCCATGGGCTGGTAAAAGCAATGTCTTAGCCTCTTCCAAGATGCTCAAGAAAGATAAGCGCCAATCTCATCTCACTGTAACAACACTTGCTTGTAATCTGAATCTGTGCTTTAAGATCTGTTTCTCTTGCTCTTAATGACTGTCTGCTACAGGTTATCACCTGGATCCCCAAATGAGGAACAGAACCACTTCCCCTCAAACCCAAAATCCTTCTTCCTGTACATTAAACCAAGCTCTTCTATGCTACAAGGTCCATGAGAGAAGATCGTGGAAACTTCAGGAAACAGGGGAAGCCATAAAGGAGGATGAAGTATGAAACCACCCAATGACATGGTGGAGCGAAAGATATTTTGAGCATCTTCAAAGTCCTTCTAGAGGGCAGAATGCTTTGAGGTTGTCTTAGTCAGGGTTTCTATTCCTGCACAAACATTATGACCAAGAAGCAAATTGGGGAGGAAAGGGTTTATTCAGCTTACACTTCCTTACTGCTGTTCATCACTGAAGGAAGTCAGGACTGGAACTCAAGCAGGTCAGAAAGCAGGAGCTGATGCAGAAGCCATGGAGAGATGTTCTTTACTGGCTTGCTTCCTCTGGCTTGCTCAGCCTGCTCTCTTATAGAACCCAAGACTGCCAGCCCAGAGATGGTCCCACCCACAAGGGGCCCTTCCCCCTTGATCACTAATTGAGAAAATACCCCACAGCTAGATCTCATGGAGGTACTTTCCCAGCTGAAGCTCCTTTCTCTGTGATAACTCCAGGTGTGTCAAGTTGACACAAAACTAGCCAGTGCAGAGGTCAAATCAGTTCCTTCTGGAAGGGTTTTTCTTTGTTGTTGTTGTCAGTGGTGGTGGTGGTGGTGGTGGTTGGTTGGTTTGTTTCGTTTTTCCTGCTTGCTTCCCTTGGGAATCTTGGGAATCGCTAGGAGATGAAAGGAGTTTGTGAACGATTGTTGAGTCAGGATGCACATGGATAGTGCACAAGTAATGTGATGAATCAAAACGGTGCTTGTTCGATGTGGTAATCTTGTTGCTCTGAGGGCTGAAATCTTCATCCATTGTCATCTGGATCTGTAATAAATAAAGTATCTGAAACCAAGGTAAGGTTTTGTATCATATTTGATTTTGAAAGATTAACATTTCCACATTAAGTTTTATAGGGCACAATAGGCTTTCAAAAGAACTGTCAGTCTCTAAACACTAAATTTATTTGTCATTAATATTTTTGGCTGTTTAATGATCTCGTATTCATAGTTTTTTTTTAATTCTTGCATCAAAATAGAAACATAAATATCGCTTTTGTTCTCTAATTAAAGGATTGAGATAGTTATCCGGAGACAGTTGAAAGACAACACAACCAGCTAGCAGATGGAATCATACAAATTTTAAATAGCATTATAATACTTGTTAAGCATTTCATAAAGAGAAATGACAATGTGAACAGGAAAAAAGTTAAAACATTAATAGATAATTCCATAATTTCAGAGCTGGAGGAAGAAAAGAAATTGTTAGTAGATGAAGGCTTTGCCTCCTGCCGCTGCATTGAGAAGCGCAGAGAGAGCTTGGATTGCATTGTTTCATATATATATATATATTAGTTTGAATATGTTTGCCTGGGGTACTATTAGGACTTGTGGACCTATTGGAGTAGATGTGGCCTTGTTGGAGGAAGTGTATCACTGAGGGGGTGAGCTCTGAGATATGCTTTCTAGCCACATGGAGGCCAGTCTTCCCCTATCTGTCTCTTAATCAAGATAGAACTTTTGGCTCCTCTTCCAGCCCCATGTCTGCCTGGATGCTGCCATGTTCCTGCCTTAATTATGGACTGAACCTCTGAACCTGTAAGGCAGTCTCAATTAAATGTTGTCCTTTATAAAAGTTGCCTTGGTCATGGTGTCTCTTCACAGCAATGGAAACCCAATCTAAGACTGTATACCTATACCTATACCTATACCTATACCTATACCTATACCTATACCTATACCTATACCTATACCTATACCTATACCTATAACTATACCTATATCTGTTTCTATATGTCTATCAGTGTGGCAGGCATAGAGCCTATACTTTAAAGATTGGTGGTCTATATCACATCTCTTCCTCAAAAGCCTCAGATACCATCAAGGAAGGTGTGGAGCAGAGAGATTATACGAACCAGAAGTAATAGATGACTACGGCAAAGCTACTTTATGAATAGCACAAGGCAGGTGCATATGTGAACTCATAGCAGTTGGAACTGCACACAAGAAAATACAAGCTCAAGCTCAAACCAAGAAAATACCAGCATGTAATGGTCAGGAGATCATGAAGTTCTAGCTGTGGCTGAGGAGCTATTGGTAGCTATTGGTTACTGAGGGAGGGAGACTCAATTTTCTTTAAGAGTGTCTGCATATTCAAGAATATATGGACAGCACAAAGTATACTTCATGGGTTAAAAAAAACAAGAACACCAAATTAGGTGCCAATGGAAGGGTGTGTGTCTCAGAAGAGTTAGGGAATAAATATAACCAAAACACAGCCTGTAGAATTCTCAAGACATTAATCAAAGTATTTTAAAATGAGTCTCTGAGGAAAAAGAAGCACGGCTATAAGGGTAGCAGATTTTTGTATACTCTTCCCTGTATATTTATTCTTGTAAAAACGTATGCCATGGGGAATGTGAGTTTTGAGTCTGTGAGGTCTGCAGCCATGCATTCTTTTCTGAAAATGTATTTGTCTGGCATATCAAGTTGTTTAAATGTGCCTAACTCTGCTCTGGAGGATGTCCGGAACAGATGTTCATGCCTCTGCTGAACTTGAAGCAGCCAGCCACTTCTGTATGTCCTTGATGTGCAGTTGTGTACCAGTTGTAAGCCTATATACCGACCTCACAGTTAAGGTATGGGGAACTCTCTGGCCATTGTTTCCTTCTGGATATTATTACCTAAGATGGGCAAATGACTGCTGGGAACTTGGCAGCTGACAAAACTCTAGACTGTATTTTGAAGCATTTGGAGTAAGTAGAAGAAAAAAGATGGGATTAAATGAAAAGCTTTTTCTTAAGCCATAACTGAGCTCCCGGAGGGGACCAAAACAATATCTGGTCCTGTTTAAAGCCGAACACTGGGACTTGGGCTGGAACTGTTTGGAAGACAAGCTTTATTATTAAAGATAGGAGGAGGAAGCCCGGATTTCTCCTGCCCTTCCTCCTTCTGCTATACAGTAGTTGTCCGTTTCTTCCTGGGAGGAGGAGACACAACTCAGTTACCTATTCCATCGTACTGTCTGCATTTCCTCTTTGAGCTCAACATAAGGCTTAAGCGCAGATTTTTGGACTTCCAAGGTTGGGCTTTGTCTCACTGAGATGGAGAAGCTGATTAATCACGTGCCTTTAAAGCACAAGTTTGGAGATGTCTTTACAGTAATTAGCATACATCAACAGAAGACGGACCCTAAGGAGATCAGACATTAGAAGGCAATCAATAGGAAAAATTATATTCATTATTTCTACAGTGGTTTGAGGTTTGTCATGTAAGGCCAGTCTATGTGAATAATTGAGTACAATAATTATGCCTCAACATCATTCCATGTTCCTTATTTAGAAATTTTAGTATTTGCTTAGTAAATGATGGACCTTACAGGAATCCAGTAAAGTGAGAAATTACCCATGAGTTAGAGTTTTACCTAATGTAGCTAACTTCATTTCAAAATTGTGAGCCTTGTGTACCTGTAAGTCTGTTTATCCAAGTGTATATCTATGCTTTTTTAAAACAGAAAGCAACGAGAAACATTTTCTTGGTGGCAACCCACTAAAACTTTGCAGGGAAAGTTCTGTCAGTTTTCACAATCCTCAACTCAAAGGATGAGCTACCCACTTTCAACACATGGCCATTTCAGCTTTGTTCTTCAATATGTACAGCTGATCAGTTTTACAGAGGTTAATCCTAAGAGATAAAACAACAACAACAACAACAACAACAACAACATCAACAACCTTCCTTCTCCCTCTTTCCTGTGTGGCTAAATGAGAAAATCTTCCATCCCTGATGAGCAACCCATCAGCTAGACATGACAAGCCACAAAAAAGACCACAGAAAAGATTAAGAACACCTACACTGTTAGTTACAGGGATATTATCCATAGAGCATGTAATCCAATCCAAACCTTCCCTCAACAGTTACACATTGCACCAGAATTTTTAGGATATTTTCTATTTTCAATCTGTGATCCCATGTAATACATAGTCTTGGCATTTCTTATCACTGCCAACCATGCATTTCTCATTTAAAAAAATGTTTGTTGCAAATTTCAATACTACACATCCTTTTTGCCTTAGACCAAATGCCTATCATACATCCTCATCATTTTAATTAACTTGGGCCAATCCAGGGCAAATGTTTGATTTTTACTCAAAAAGGTGCATGCAAATCACGAATCTGCTGCTATTCAGGTTGAGCATTTCCCATGGCCCTCTTTGAGCGTGTGGAAGGAAGCAGCCTATGAGGTTTGGGGACTGCACATCATTAGAGAAGGGACCTGCCGATTCAAAAATAGAAAGAGAAGCCCATGTCCACCCAGTGAGTAAACTTCAGGCATCTGCAATTTTATAAGAGCATTAGTCTAACGAAACAAAAGGCGAGGCCCAGAACAGCCCGCTCTTCATTTTATCCCAGCATCAAGTGAACAAAGCAGTAACTGGCCACAGATGTCCAACCCCAAGCCCGAGGAAACCATACATGGCATTGGCAACCAGGAGCTCTGAGCCCCTTCGCTCCTCTAGTGCTCTCCTTCTTCCTTGCCTTCAGCAAGGAAACTCTTCCTCTCGCTGGCCTATAAACTGGGGGTGGGGGGGGGGGGCGGGGGGGAACGCTGAGGCCCTTGTCTGTTACACATTTCTCACAGCGTGTACGGCCAATTAGAGATTTCAAAGAGGAAGTTCTACAGCGGCAGAGTCTGTTCTCAGGGACCAAGAGCTTCAGAAAACACTGATAACTGGAAGTCATCAAAGAGAAATCTCTAATAAACATGAAACAAGCTCCCTCGGATCCCCCTTTGTGTATTTTTGCTGCTCTTAGTGACATCTCTGAAATGTGTTGCTTTGTGGAAAGAGTCCCCGCATCAATGAGTAGGAGCCCGGATGGGTTGCTCTTGTGTTAGCGTTACTCTACAATTCAAAACTCCTTATAGGCAAAATAATTGAACTTTCTTTTATATTTTGCCACTCAGTCTAGGAGAAGAGGTATGGGGGTTTTGTGGAGCTCTCTGTGTAGAGCAGGATATTTAGAAATAACGGAGTGATGAACGGGGAGACCTGCTGGTAATACCCACTGAAATGAAGACCACGGGTTGAGGATTAAGAGGAAGAAGAGGGTCAGGTCCTCAGTCTACTGAGGCTTCCTTGGCTATCCATTACCATCTCTAACAGTGGTACTCAGAGTGAAAGGTCCAATATTAGGACTTAGAAATGCAGCTTCATGGTACAGCACACTGTGGAGCTTATGCAAGGTGCTGGGTTCTATTTCCACTGTTTGAGAAGGGAGGCAGGAAAGGAGGGAGGGAAGGAGGGAAGGAGGGAAGGAGGGAAAGAAGAGATAAGAAAAAAAAGGGAAGAAAAGTAAGTCTCTTAATTATCATAGCTACTCAGATTGCTGTGTAATGCTCTGGCATTAGCTGGCTCAGCATTTCTCTCAGTAGCCCAGTCAGCACAATTCATTTGGTGATTTTTTTTCTTATCCAATTATTATCCAATTATTTTCATGGAATAAAAGCTATTATTATTTCTGCTTTCAAGTGAGAACTAAACAGGCTCAGTGAATTTAAGGGACTTGCCCAAGGTCACGGCCTCGTTCTTTCCTCTGAAATTGCAGAACATGAATAGGAAGGACTGACCACTCACTCATGTGTCATGATGTGGCAAGACACCTGTCGCTTAGGTATAACTGATAAAAATGACAAACTGTGTACGTAGAGGATATAGGAAGTTTTCCAAACAAATGTGAATGCATCATCACTGAAGTTGGGGTGATGAACATCTCTGTCACCATTGAAGGTATCCTTGAGCCTGTTGAGGTCTTCTTTTCCAGCTATAACTCTTTGGAGACTTACCCATGTAAAGAGTATACCAAAGCCTCTTCCCTCCTGTTGCCAAATAGTGTCATTACATAGGGCGAGCATTATTTATATGGGCATCTGGATGGCTTCAAAGCTATGTCTGTTACACATAAAATTCTACCAGCATTAGCGTTTAAGTCTTAGATGGACTTAAACTTCTGCATTAATTTGACTAGTGATCTAATACCAGAGTAATTAATACTTCCCAACATCGGTATAGTCTTTTTAGTTCGATATGTAGTGGTTTCTAATTGTGGTTTACCCTACTTCCAAAGAAAATAATCTAATTACATTGTTTGTTTCCTACTATACATTCTTTGTAGAAAAGAACCTGCCCAAATCTCTTCTCCACTAGAACAAGTGTTGTGCTGTTTTTTGACTGTTAGCTTTTGCTGTTGTTCATACTCTCTAGATACAGGCTATACAGATTATCAGTGTTTTCCACTTGTCTGGTCTTTGTTTCCATGCGTTTAGCAGTAATGTTGAAAGGACAGATACTTTAAATTCTGATTCCCTTTTTGAGTGATGCATTTAAGAAATATTCACAGGTTCCAAAGTAACATAACAAAGGCTTTATTCCTTTCTTTCTGTTTAGAAGCTTTTCAGTTTGAGATCTAGGTGTTAAGCTCTTGCTCAGTGATTCATTTCTGAGATAATATATGTATATTATACAGTGCATTGATCAAAGTTGACCCTTTCATTACACATAGTATCTGTGGTTTCTAGTGTTTCCTAAACTATTTCTTGGGAAGATTATTCTTTATCCAGTGAATTGCCTTTATAACTTTACTTTTAAAGTCAGATGTGTTTTTATTAATAGGGGTCAAGTGATAGAGTCATTTTATCTTTCATCATTCTTATGGTTTTTGATGCTAAAAATAATAATCGAGTGCACACCAATAATAATCCATGTAAGACCATGGCACCCACCCTTCTGAGCTTTGAAAATAATTTAAATGCACCCCCCCCCCAAAAAAAAACTGTTTGTATGGTTGATATACAGGCCCAAAGACACCAGATCGAGAGAGACACAATTTGGGTGCTAATCTCTTGTCATTGTTTTATAACATACAGATAGTATGGGTCATGTGCTTATAAATCCTAAACTTGTTCATTCTCAATGTGATTGGCTTGTCTATATAAACTAATATATGTCTATGAATAACTAGAATTTAACTTCTTCCCAACATTGATTCCTCTTATTCTTTTTTCTTCCTTTGCTGCATTGGCTGAGATTTCTAATACAGAATTAAAAGGAAACGAGGAAATGAGACATCCTCTCCCTGTTGGCTGAGTTTGCATTTTCTGTTCCAGGAGGGACAGAGGCTCCACCTCTTTTGCTTTGCATTTCTAATCTTTGATGTTACATTTAGTGTAGAGCATACACTCAACCAAGGTGGGCACAAAATAAATGAAGTATAGGATCTGCTTGATTCTAATGGCTTACTGGCAGAGAAAAAGGTATCGGAGTACAAAACTATACTATACAAAATTAAAGGTGTTTTATGGGAAAGGGTACGCAGAACTAATGAATGCAGAGGAATGTGCTTGTAACCAGGACAGAGTAAGGGGGAGGGGACTCACCAAAGGCTGTCTGAGTAAGTGATGCTGAGTTCGCTCTGGAGAAACAGTTTTACACAGAAGAACCTACCCAAACAGAGAACTCATAGACTAAGTAAGAAAACAAAAGACACACAGTGTAAAGAAATGGTTGCCTTTCATACTTTCCTTCTCTTCTGTTTCCCCCTTTTCCAGCCTTGTGATCCCAGTGTGGGGGTGGGGGGGAATTGATATTGATTCCTGTGAAGTAATGCCAGAATCACTCACCATGGTAGTTTCTGACTTTGGAGAATAGCTAGCTAATCTTACAATGGAGGTCCCAAACTGAACCCAATTCTAGGTATGATTTCTAGGCATGCATGCAGGCACACACTGCTGTTCTTCCCTCTGTAATTGCTGGAGCCAAACCTATGTGACCCACTTAGCTGCACCTGTCTCTACTGATACAGTTTTGATGATTTAAGGGAACTAAACCTGGCAGTAAACTTCATAGCACTTTGGCTATATTTAATTCGGAGCCCCAGGGGTTCTAGCTTGCTTTTTTAACCTCTCTTGTTGGCTAATACAGCCCTCATCTATTTATTTGTTTTATTCAATCACTTGTCCTGATTTCCTGGGATAAAAGAGACATTTTACTTCAGTGGGAATGCCAGAAGATGCTTGTATGAAGAAGCAGTTCTGGGACCAGTTGGGATTATTCTGCTTTTCTTTCTAGCATTTCTTGGGGGAACTTTAGATGAGCATATAGTAGTTTTGCTCTCAGTAATAGAAAAATGGTGTTTAATTATTGGTATAGAACAATTACAAGATATTACCATCTAGAATTTGTCTCAATAATATTTGGTGTCTTAGGGACAGCATGTCAACCCTACAAACTGTTCTTTGGAAAAACATACATTTAAATTCTTTTCAAAGCTCAGCAGGGTGGGTGCCCAGGTCCTACATAAACAGGCTTGATTATTATTTTTTTTATTTCTTGTTGACTTTTACCTCTCGGTGTAGCTTGCAACCCAGCAGGTAGTTCTTTAAATAGACACCAAACTTTCCCACATACTCAGGCACATGTGCATGCATGCACACACATGCTCGACAAATAGCAGAAAGCTCTCCTTATCCACCACTGTAAGCTAATGTGCCTTAAAAGATGATGTGCCACTTTGTCCTCTTTCTCTAGCAGATAACCTGGTAGGTTCTGGAAAGGATGAGTTTTTTGCAAGAGCCTCTGGTGTAATGTCTTCTCAGGAGAATTATTGTTTGTTTGTTTGAAATGAAGTTAATTCCCAAAACATCAGCTATAACTTTCTCATGAAAATGTGTTTCACATAGTAATGCACTGTATTGAAAGGGAGAGAAGGACCAGTACCTGACTATATGTGTGACCTTTGCAATGCTTAGCTTACGGGCCACATTTAAGCCATCAGCTGTGTTCCCTGACCTTCTGGGACTTAGGAAGGAATCATAAAGATAAAGATACCCTGATACCCCAAAGTACACACCCTGACACCCCAAAAGCCAAGATCAGGGCTCTTAGGCTCCCTTACCAGGGATGCATCTGGACCCGCTGCTTGAACCCTCCTTTTCTTTCCATGTTGTAGTCTTCCTTCCAAGTATAGTTCACACAAATCTATTTTCTGTCTTTAGTCTCTATCAGTGGTACCAGATAATCTTCTTAGCAGCTGTATTGCTCGGTAGAATTATATTTCAAACCTCAGACACGGACACTTAAACTGTTTCATCTCTTCTCACCCTCACAGGTGAATCAGACCACACTGATTTGAAGAAATGTTTGCCAGCTAGTTATGAATCACACACACACACACACACACACACACACACACACACACACACACACACCGCACACGTACACACACAGCAATAGTGTGTGTGTATATATACATATATACACACATATATACATATATACGTACACATACACACACACACACATATATATGCTGCAAATTTACTGAACACAGAGAGCTGAAACTGTGTGTGTGTGTGTGTGTGTTGGGGGGAGGGGTCTACACATCCTATTGCATAGAACTTATGTATCTGGGGGGTGGATAGTGGATTTTCTGTTTTGTTGTTTTGTTTTGTTTTTTGAGAATAAGAAAGAAGAAAGGTGATATGGGGTACTAAAGAATAGAAGAAAATATTAAGGGAAAAAAAGAATAAAAAAGCAGGCCTTCTTCATACAAGTTTTGGGTATTCTTCATGCCAGGCCATGGCAGGGCCCAGCAGAGAGATCACTGGGAAGATTCACGGACTCCATCCACAGTGGCATTCTTCATCCAGTTGCAGACCAGTGTCTCCAGTCTGAGAAAAGGATGTTGGGATTCTAGTCTGTCTCAAACTCATAGCATTGGTAAACTATGTATTCATCTGGGCCTTGGTCCTGTTCTTCATAACATCATAAATGCTTGTGCTTTGCTACTGAATGTCTGCCATACGGTCGACTCCTGTGTACCCTCCAGACACATTCTCTCCAGTCAGCCTTGTCTGAGAAGACACAGTCCTAAAGTGCTACACTATAGATTTTCCCCTGACTCTAATGAACCCAGAGTGGATTAACTCCAGGAGAAACCACTTAAATCTGCTTCCTCCTGGGCTGTCTATGTCACTACACTCTCTGTTGAGCATCCCCAGATGCTGTGTTCCATACAACTCCCATTCTCATGCCAATTAAAGTGCAGTGGTGTGTGTGTGTGTGTGTGTGTGTGTGTGTGTGTGTGTGTGTGTGTGTTTTGCCACTGTGGATCTAAGTATGAAGTTTCTGACTCTATAGCTCCCACAACAACAACGAAAAGCCTTAATTCAGTAGGCTACACTATCAACACATGGCAAATGGTGACTTTCACAAACCCCAACCAACCACAGCTGCGTTACACTGTTGATGACCCTAGGAATCTGGTATTTTGTTATCATATAGGATACAGCCCAATATCAACACTCCAAAGGAAAAACATGTGTGAGAGAGGCGTTGGAGTCTCTGCCAAGCACGGGGATAAAGGCTAAATAAGCAGCTGGTGATTTAAGATGGAGATACAGGAAACAGGGGTCAGTGACTCCCGACTCTCTTCTTGCAATCTTCTTGCAATAGGCAGAGAATAAGCGACAGAGGAGCTCTCGTGACACTGAAAGCTGCTCCTTCTACACAGCGAATCACTGAACTGTGTGTTTCATGATCTTGTGGATACAAATCTCTAACTGGGGATACTGTGTGTAGTTTCTAAATCATTTCATAAGCTCAACTCCACTTATATCAAGTCCTCAGTGTAGATCATATTATGAAGCAGGACAGCCTGCTTCCCTAATGCAGTCATTTTGTAGGTAGGTCTGTCCACCTACAAAATGTCGTATTATGATCTACACTGAGATGGGGGATGAAAGAGATGGGGGATGAAAATACTCGCAAAGACTGTCTAGCAAAAGAACCTCCAATACTCAGCATGAGAAACACCCTTTTGAGTCTTTGGTGAGTGTTGTCTAAAAGACTTGTAAAGCATTAAAGATCGTTGTTGTTGCCCTTGGTTGCCTCCTGGGGTGTAAGGTAAATCTTTATTGCTGAAGACACTCTGCACTTCAGATACAGGCCCCAGAAGCCCCTGTGCTTGAACTGACCTGAAAGCCTCCTCCAGGAGAGATAGATTTCGTGGTACCATAAGCTAACATATACACTTCCTAACGAGGGAGGCAAGCAGTAATCCAATCCAGCTCTGATGCCTACGAACCACAAGACACGCATTCAAGTGTCATTATACAGACCAAGCAGGTTGCATTTAGGAACCTATATGTATATGTGTATGTATATTTTGTATGTATATAAGTATACATTCATGTATGTAACAACAATTAATTTTAAAAAGAGCCTGTGAATTTTAAAGATACTAAGGAGAGGTGTGTGAGAAGGTTTGGTGGGAGGAAAGGGAAGGAAGAAATGATATACTTATATTATAATTTCAAAAACTAAAAGACAAGAGATTAACAGAAATAACAAAATCCCTTCAATTGTGTGTATGTCCCCCATTTTCTGCATCCATTCATTTGTTGATAGACATCTAGCCTGGTTCAATTTCTGGGTGATTGTGAATAATAATGAATGTGGATATACAATTAAAGGCAAACAAACAAACAAACAAACAAACAAATGTGAAAGAAACACTAAGATATGCTCAAGCTGTTCTTCTCTAAAACAACCAGCAAATCCTCAGAAGCAAAAAGTGGACAGACCTACTTACAAAATGACTGCATTAGGGGAGCAGGCTGTCCTGGAGCCACAGCAAAAGGGAATGTTTGGGATGAGCCCTCAGCATCAAGCAGAATTTAACCAAGTAGAGCTGGAGACAAGGGTGTTGGTTGGGCAAGGTTAAGGAAGAATGTTTGGGGATGATGTCATGGTCTGAAGAAGGCAGTGGTCATAAAATTTCATTATGTGCTTTACAGATACTAACTGGTCTGGTGCGGCTTGTATAGCATACAGGGAGACAGGCTACACTCAACTCTAGGTTCCCATGGGCTTGTGAGGAGCCCGGCATGTATCCAGTAAATGGATATTTATGGAAGGTGTACTGGCTAGTTTTGTGTCAACTTGACACAGCTGGGGTTATCACAGAGAAAGGAGCTTCATTTGGGGAAGTACCTCCATGAGATCTAGCCGTGGGGTATTTTCTCAATTTGTGATCAAGGGGGAAAGGCCCCTTGTGGGTGGGACCATCTCTGGGCTGGTAGTCTTGGGTTCTATAAGAGAACAGGCTGAGCAAGCCAGGGGAAGCAAGCCAGTAAGGAACATCTCTCCATGGCTTCTGCATCAGCTCCTGCTTCCTGACCTGCTTGAGTTCCAGTCCTGACTTCCTTTGGTGATGAACAGCAATGTGGAAGTGTAAGCTGAATAAACCCTTCCCCCCCCCCCAACTTGCTTCTTGGTCATGATTTTTGTGCAGAAAGAGAAACCCTGACTAAGACAGAAGGCATGCTGTAATAGCCATGGCATAGTGGTTACAGTGGTCAACCTGAGAAATGGATCATCTCTCATGGAGTGTATATTCTAAGAAGGGAGGTAAGCCATTAAAAGGTAGATAAATCAGCTGAAAGATAATTTGAAAGAGATATAGTTTCTTGGAAGTAAATGAGCAGAGTGATATTAAAGTGACAGGATGGGGAGGGCAAGAGTGACCTTCATGAGGATGTGACACCTTTTCTGAGATGTGACTCCTAGATACTAGTTATGCAAGAAAACAAGGGGAGATAGTACCATATAAATAAGAAAAAAAACGAACATGACTTTAGAAAGAGGAATGAGTGTGGTACGTCTAAGGAACAAAAATCTGCAAGCTCCACATTACAGAACATGAAACAATACTGGTATAAGTTATGTGCACTGCTGGGTAAGGGTTCTTGGCTTATATTTGAAGTTAATGCTTATGGAATTAAGTTTGAATTCTGTGTTGAGAAGAAGAATAAGAAAAGCAAAGAGGACCCCAAGGGTTTTAAATTGAGCAAATGGTTGTGTCACTTGTCCAATAGGAAAAAAGAGAAAAGAGATTGAGTTATAGGGTAGATTGAAGGTACCTTTTTTAGATAGGCTACTAAATTTGAGTTGCTTATTGATCACTGGGATGGCAATTTCATAAGAGTAGCTCTCAGGAGAGCTGTTATTCTGACAACAGGACAAATTTAAAAGTTAGAAATGCAATTAGCTTGGAGGAAGAAAAAATAGGAAATAAGTTTTCCTTTTGAAAAAAAACTATGGTTTTCTTTCTTTTTGGCTGGAGGATTATTAAATACTCTACAAATATTGACATCTTTATAAAAAGGACTGCTTAATCCCCCAGGCAAATGTCCCAAGCTTGACCATTATTTTGGTAAGAAAAATACTAAGGAATGGGTTGAAGAGATGATCAGGAGTTAAGAAGACTGGCTGCTCTTCCATAGGACCTGGGTTCAATTCCCTACACCCACATGGTGGCTCACAAGCTCCTCTAACTTCAGTTCCAGAGGATCCAGTGCAGCCATGTGACCTCTGTGGGTACCAGGTGAGCACATAGTGGACAGACGTGTGCAGGGACTCAGGCATTCATGTAAAAAGAAAAATATTTAAAACTCTAATAATAATGAAAAGGTTGACTATTTTGAAAATATCCAGGATGGTGTGCATTCCAATGCTTGTCTTTACTTCTGTAGATTTTCTTACTTTAGTGAGATGAAGTTATATGTTAGTCCAGTGAGGACTTGTTATAGACTTGGGACATTTAAAAATTTTAAAAACCAAAAGCCAAATGGTGTTGCATATACATATACACATATATATTTGTTTCAATAAAGTAGAATAATCCATGCTCCATTAATGGCTCATAAAGGACTTGCTCTTTGAACTGAAAGCCAAATCAGCTCAAAACTACTTCTAAGATGATGGTCATAATGCTGAGAATTCTAGTTGGAAGAAATTTATGCTCTGCACTAAATTGTGTGTTTTCTTTGTGGATTGTACTGCATCAAGTATTGAGGGAAATCTTATTGATAATTTATGACATATTTCAAGTCTACTAGAATAAAGACTGAAAATATGCTAGGCCAACCCCTACAAGGTTTGTAAAATCCAAAACTAAAATTTCCCTTTTGTGGCCTCTGATTTTCTAATATTTGGTCCCGTGAACTTATGTAGAGAAAATGATTGATGAGTATTGCCAAGATGCCCTCGGGGACAGACAACACCATGTAAAGGCTCTGTAAAGCTGAGACTATCATAGGAACTCTCTGTCCATGCTCAATAATAATTATACCAGCAATAATAAGCTTTTCATCAGGCATTTATTAGTTCTTCCATCTCCAAGTGAAATCTTTCAAAGGATTCTTTATTCTGCTGAGATGCTGTCTTGCAGGATGTGCAAATGAGGATGAAATAAGTCCCCGGAATGTGGTCAGAGATACTGAGATGGAATAAGCAGACCAAAAAATATTGAAGCAGAATGTAATGCATGAACTGAGCTACATCTGGTGGGTGTGCAGGCCGTTGCTCAACGCTAGAAACCATTACAAACCATTTGAGGTGATCAAAAAATTGCTGCCCAGGTGCAGCAGTTTATATTTTGAAAATGAAATAAATCTAGTGGGTACTGTGGACGAAGAACTTGCAAAATCTTATTAGAAAAATAAATCTGTTTTGAGTTAGAGGAGTGAAAAAAAAATCCTAACAAATTACAGTAGTAGAAGCATTGCAAAACTCAATACATTCATGTTTATTCAATAATCACACACATGTTCCATTAAGAAATGCAAGAAAAGAGTGCAATAAATATTGACTTTCACAGCAAAATGTAGGAGTATATGTGCAAAGAATAATGAATCTTTTTCTTGGCAGTTTGGGAAAAACAGAAACTTTGAGCCATTTGCACAGGTTGAAAAAATAAGAAAGCTGTCCTATGGATTAGCAAAGGGAATATTTCAACTTAGTTTATAGAGATTTTCATGGAATTTTAGAAAACCTAGTTTGTGTTTGGTTCTTTCTTTAGCTCAGGAAATCATTGGGTAAGAACAGGGCTCAGATCTCTTTTTGTTTTTAAGGTGTGTGTGTGTGTGTGTGTGTGTGTGTGTGTGTGTGTGTGTGTAGGGAAGGAGGGAGGTACTTATATGAACACTTTGCATGCTTAGACTGTAAGTAGAAACCCTGATATTTTCTAAATGTCTCATCCTATCTGGCAATATTTCTAACCAGGAGAAATCATATTAAAAGTAACCTTAGAGGCATACTTGGTTGGGAGTAAAGTCACAAACTATTTGGGAAATTCTAAAAGTCTGTGGATCAAAGTATACAGTTTGTAATAATCTTAGAGGACATGAATCAAGAGTCTTTAAGGCAGTTGTTCTAAACCTTTCTGATGTTGAAACTCTTTAATACAGTTTTTTATGTTGTGGTGAGCCCCCACCATAAAATCATTCTATTGCTACTTCATAGCTGTAATTTACTACCATTAGGAATAATAATGTTAATACCTATTTTTCTAGTGGTCTTAGGAGACCCCTGTAAAAGGGTCATTTGACACCCTCGCCCCCACAGGGTCATGGCCCACAGGTTGAGAACCACTGCTTTAAGATGTTTATGGCCATAATTTCATTAGTAACCAGGGATCCTAAAAAAAAAAAAAAAAAAAAAAGCAGAGACAGATAACAGCTTTTATGCAATGGTATTTTTACTACACTATTTCTAACTGACACAACTTGAGGCCAATCCAAATATGATCATACAATGATACTTGGTAGACTGTCTTGAGAACCACAGGCAAGCGTAGCATTCCCTTGTCTGCCAGTCTCTAATGGCTATATCTTTACTCACTCATGGAATGACGGTATTGCTAAATGTAAGAGGGTTAAATGATGCTCTCCATAGTGTTGTGATCAGTTTGTTTATATGCAATTGTATAGAAAAAGAAGAGTAGAAGAAAGTATGTAAATAATGTAAACTGATTAACACTTCATGATATACTTGTGCATGGGTTAAACGTTTCCATAATTCTTTCCTGTATTTTCTAACAGTATAAGTCAGTAATTGCTTTCACACTTAGAGAGAAAATTTCTAATGGTTGTTAGTAAGGAAGAAAAAGACAATCTAAAGGGAAGGTTCTACCACAATGACTGGGAAATTAGATTTTTTTTTTCCACATCAGTGAAGGACGAAGATGAGGCTTCACTGAAGTCTCCACCTGGCCAGCAGTAGAGTCTCTGAATGGAGGATCTGGGTCAGTAGCTCTAAAATGATGTGTACCAGTTGGATATAAAAGGGCCCCCATTAGTTCAACAGGAAGGAGCTAATCTCTGGAAGGAACCAGTCTGCTGTGTGATTCCTGGTGGGACAACTGAATGGCTGCCTTAACCTCTAACCCCCTGCAGTGCAAAGCTTCCATGAGCCTCCCCTACTGATTCCTGAAGAGTTCCCAGAGTTACCATCAGCTTGGTGGGGCATAGCACCGTAAGAGAAATGGGCCCTGAGTTTCTCAGGGCCTCTAGCAAATATGAACACAACCATTTGCCCTCAACATTATAAGATCATATAACGATGCTGAGGAAATTGCTTTGAGATCCACCAGGCAAGCGGGACATTCCATTATCAGTCTTTAATCAGTGTTTCTATCCACTCACGTAAGAACCATCGAAAGCCATTGATCCTGAACTTTATAGAGTCATCAGTAAGTAAGGCTGGAAAAGTTTAGGTGCCAAAGTCTCAGCAAACTACTGGGATAAACAACGTTAATAGCATTGGGCTAGAAACCGGATGCAAACTGATGTTAATACGTACAGAAAGAAAAGCTTCTGAGAACATGAACATGTGGAAGAAATGAGTCAGGACAAGTACTGCTGATTTCATTATCATTTCTTAATCCTTTCACTGGAGCAGACATATAAGAGATGATTTCTGCTACTGTGTCCTAGGTCCGGGACTCTTGAGGCCCCTGCTTCAGCTTCCTGGTATTTGTGTTACAGGTGTGCACTACCGCATACAGTTTGAGAGGGTGAAATTCTGCCAAGGTTATCATAACATTTTCTCGAAATGAGCTCTGCCGGAGTTAACCTTTAAAGTATGTCTGGGGTTGGGAATGAGAGAGAAGGACGGGAATACCCTGTGGGTGTATAGGCGTGCTGGGAACACAGCTTCCTAAGGAAATCACGCCATTGAGAAAACGGAGAGCGCTTAAGGACAGAGGAATAAAACAAGGGAAGGAGAAGTGGGATTAAAATCTCCAGGTGATATTGGGAAGTGCCAGGAGCATCTACCAGTGTCAGTTACTAGGCCAGCCTCATCACTCCATGATATACCAAACTTTAATGTAGCATTTCAATTTTTGTAGAAGAGAGAAAGAACACATCTTGGAGGGTATGAAATGCAGACACATGGTATGGTAAATGGTAGGCATCAGCTCTGGTAATAAAGCTGTCCTTCACACTTCACAAAAAGCTTCTGTCTGTCTGTCTGTCTGTCTGTCTGTCTTTTTGGCGCTCTGTTCTCTGTCTCTATCTCTGTTTCTCTCTCTTCTCAAATAGTCCAGCATGCTTCTACATAAGAAACCTATATGTGAGGTCTTTTAGAAAGACATGCTTTTCTAGGTGGCCTCTTCTGCGGGTTTGCTGGGTTCTGTCGGATTCTAGGGAGGAACTGTGTGGTCCTCGATAATGACTTGGCTTTCCTAAGTCTTTCTTAGTTCTCTCTCTCTCTCTCTCTCTCTCTCCTTCCCTCTCTCTCCCAAGCCAGGTAATCTCCTTACTAAGGTGTAGAATACTTGAGAATTAAAGTAGGGTTTTTAATTTCTGAAGGCTTCATGAGTTACATAGCTTTAGAACATCATTGGGAGAATGCTGAAGAAACTATTAAAAGTGCATTTGAGAACAAATGAGAAGCAGGTTGGAGGAAAGTAGAGACACTCCTTTTCACTGAGTAGCCTTTCCTCTATTTTGAGTGAGAGATGTTCACTCTCTGCTCAAATACTAAGTGATAAATAACCATGGAATAGGTTTTCTTTTCTTGCCCTTTCTTTTTCTTTTTCTTTTTCTTTTTCTTTTTCTTTTTCTTTTTCTTTTTCTTTTTCTTTTTCTTTTTCTTTTCTTTCTTTTTTTTTTTTTTGGATTTTCTTTAGTAAGAGGAGGTAGCTTATCATTATACTTTATCATCTAAAAGGGATACCAGCCTGGGACCCCCTGGGTCAGATGTAGCCTGTTGCTTACTTCCTAAATGAGGTTTCCTGGGATTTCTGCCACAGGGACTGCAAGTTGTCCCCGGCTTGCTCAGATCTAGTTGCAAAGTCATCATCTCAGAGTTGAGTAACAGGAACAGATTTTCTTTCAAAGTCAGCTATTTACTATCTGGTCTGACATGAAAGGCAGTCCTAACTACTCCTTCTAATCTGGGTGTCATACAATGCTCTGCACTGTAAGGTTATCGAATTTGGAAAAATTAGCTTTTTATTTGTGTTTTATTTAAATTCTCTCTTTCCTAACAAGAGGACCTCTTTCTCCTAGATGTCCTGCACTCAGCTAATTCATGTATATTCATTTTCATTATAATAAACATGGGGTTGTTCACAGAATTAGATTTGCTATGTCGAATGAATAGAATCAAAATTTTCTATTGTAATTCTGCATGACTGTTGTTGTTTGTAAACATACTGTAGTCTTTCTGTGTATAGATGAGAAGTCCAGGACTCTGGGCAGACAGCATTGTGACCTGCTTTAATGACTTAGTTCTTAGTATTGTGTAATGTTGACTCAGCCACATTTTCCATGTCTGTAAAGCAGGACTAACAGCGACTAGGAGGTTATTTCTGCTTCCTCCCTAGAAGTGTGTAGATGCCCAGAGAAGAAGCACAGTCATCAGACAACTTTCTCACATGACTGGCAAGATAAATTTTCTCATATTGCAAAGATGAAAACATGTGGCTGTAAAAATGTTCTCCAGTCAGTTCTTAATAAAAAGCTTGGTAAGAATAGATATAATTGTTCATACATCTTGAACTCTGTATGTTTGGAAAATTTTTGCAAGATACTCCTTTACTGGTAGATTGGCATCTGCAGCGATGTAGATGTCCTTTCTGTGGGTCCTTTCTGATGCCTGTCCTCTGAGCTCTATCCCCCACATACATACCTTACTGAGACAGCAACCCTTCTTCAGATGGGGATCTGAGGAGCAGAATTAGTAGGCTACTCATTCCTCACCAGGAGGTACCACTGAGCAAAATGGGACGAAACATCCTGAAAATCACTCCGTGGAAAGCTCTGTTGTCCTACTCAGCTCAGTTTTGTCACCTCTGAAAATGCCTACAATTTTACGTGAGTATTGCAGTCAGAGTGGAAGATGCGGCTAACAGTATGTCTGCTGAAAGTCAGATGCCCTTAACATTAAAGATTTCAATGGAGCTGGGCGTAGTGACACATGCCTTTAATCTAAGCACTTGGGAGGCAGAGGCAGGCGAATTTCTGAGTTAGAGGCCAGCTTGGTCTACAGAGTTCCAGGACAGCCAGGGCTACACAGAGAAACCCTGTTTTCAAAAAAGCACAAACAAACAAACAAACAAACAACAATCAGTGTGAAGCACTTAACCATAACCTGCGGTGAGCCAGCAGCAGGAAGAGGGCTGGAGAACAGAAAGGATTATTGATTTGACTAAGTTTATTTCTAGATCTTAAAGTGAAAACATAGGTGATTTCCCATGGTTCACCACTTAATTTTTTAAAATTATTTTTATTAGATATTTTCTTTATTAACATTTCAAATGCTATCGTGAAAGTTCCCTATACCCCCCCCCACACACACACCCTACTCCCCTACCCAACCATTCCTACTTCTTGGCCCTGGCATTCCCCTGTACTGGGGCATATAAAGTTTGCAATACCAAGGGGCCTCCCTTCCCAGTGATGGCTGACTAGGCCATCTTCTGCTACATATGCAGCTGGAGACATGAGCTCTAGGTGTACTGGTTAGTTCATATTGTTGTTCCACCTGTAGGGTTGCAGACCCCTTCAGCTCCTTAGGTACTTTCTCTAGCTTTTCCATTGGGGGGCCTGTGTTCAATCCTATAAATGACTGTGAGCATCCACTTCTGTATTTGCCAGGCACTGGCATAGCTCATATGAGACAGTTATATCAGCGTCCCTTCAGCAAAATCTTGCTGACATATGCAATAGTGTCTGGGTTTGGTGTCTGATTATGGGATAGATCCCCAGGTGGGGTAGTCTCTGGATAGTCCATCCTTTTATCTTAGCTCCAAACTTTGTCTCTGTCACTCCTTTCATGGGTATTTTGTTCCCTATTCTAAGGAGGGATGAAGTGTCCACACGTTGGTCTTCTTTCTTCTTGATTTTCTTGTGTTTTGCAAATTGTATCTTGGGTATTCTAAGATTCTGGGCTAATATCCACTTATCAGTGAGTACATATCTAATGAATTCTTTTGTGATTGGGATACCTCACTAAGGATGATATTCTCTAGATACATCCATTTGCCCAAGAATTTTATAAATTCATTGTTTTTAATAGCTGAGTAAATGTACCACATTTCCTGTATCTATTCCTCTGTTGAGGGACATATGGGTTATTTCTAGCTTCTGGCTATTATAAATAAGGCTGCTATGAACATAGTGAAGCATGTGTTCTTATTACCAGTTGGAACATCTTCTGGGTATATGCCCAGGAGGGATATTGCTGGATCTTCCCATAGTACTATGTCCAATTTTCTGAGGAACCGCCAGACTGACTTCCAGAGTGGTTGTACAAGCTTGTAATCCCACCAGCCATGGAGGAGTGTTCCTCTTTCTCCACATCCTCGCATAGCATCTGTTGTCACCTGAAATTTTTATCTTAGCCATTCTGACTGGTGTGAGGTGGAATCTCAGGGTTGTTTTATTTGCATTTCCTTGATGATTAAGCATGTTGAACTTTTTTTTTTTCTGGTGCTTCTCAGCCATTCAGTATTCTTCAGTTGAGAATTCTTTGTTTAGCTCTGTACCCCATTTTTAATGGGGTTATTTGAATTTCTGGAGTCCACCTTCTTGAGCTCTTTGTATATATTGGATATTAGTCCCCTATCAGATTTAGGATTGGTAAAAATCCTTTCCCAATCTCTTGGTGGCCTTCTTGTATTATTGTTTTTGGCCTTACAGAAGCTTTGCAATTTTATGAGGTCCCATTTGTCAATTCTTGAACTTATAGCACAAGCCATTGCTGTTCTGTTTAGGAAAGTTTCCCCTGTGCCCATATCTTTGAGGCTTTCCCCCACTTTCTCCTCTGTTAATTTCAGTACTTGAGCTTTATACAAGGAGATAAGAATGGATCAATTCGAATTCCTCTACATGATGAGTGCCAGTTGTGTGAGCACCATTTGTTGAAAATGGTGTCTTTTTTTTCCATTGCATGGTTTTAGCTCCCTTGACAAAGATCAAGTGACCATAGTTGTGTGGATTCCTTTCTGAATCTTCAATCCTATTCCATTGATCTACCTGTCTGTCACTGTACCAATACCATGCAGTTTTTTTTTTCTCACAATTGCTCTGTAGTACAGCTTAATGTCAGGCATGGTGATTCCACCAGAGGTTCTTTTTTGGTTGAGAATAATTTTTGCTATTCTAGGTTTTTTATTATTCCAGATGAATTTGCAAATTGCCCTTTCTAACTCAGTGAAGAATTGAATTGGAATTTTGATGGGGATTGCATTGAATCTGTAGATTGTTTTCAGCAAGATAGCAATTTTTACTATATTAATACTTTCAATCCATGAGCATGGGATATTCATAAGGGAAATTGGTATGAAGTTCTCTTTCTTTGTTGGGTCTTTATGTGATTTATGTATCAAAGTAATTGTGGCTTCATAGAATGAATTGGGTAGAGTACCTTCTGTTTTAATTTTGTGGAATAGTTTGAGGAGAATTGGAATTAGATCTTCTTTGAAGGTCTGATAGAACTCTGCACTAAACCCATCTGGTCCTGGACTTTTTTTTGGTCGGGAGACTATTGATGACTGCTTCTATTTCTTTAGGGAAAATGGGACTGTTTAGATCTTTAATCTAATCCTGATTTAACTTTGGTACCTGGTATCTGTCTAGGAAGTTGTTAATTTCATCTAGGTTTCCTAGTTTTGTTGAGTATATCCTTTTGTAGTAGGATCTAGTGATGTTTTGGATTTCCTCAGGTTCTGTTGTTATGTCTCCCTTTTCATTTTTGATTTTGTTAGTTAGAATACTGTCCCTCTGCCCTCTAGTTAGTCTGGATAAGGGTTTCTCTATCTTGTTGATTTTCTCAAAGAACCAGCTCCTGGTTTGGTTGATTCTTTGAACAGTTCTTTTTGTTTCCACTTGGTTGATTTCAGCCCTAAGTTTGATTATTTCCTGCCATCTACTCCTTTTGGGTGAATTTGCTTCCTTTAGTTCTAGAGCTGCTAGGTGTGCTGTCAGGCTGCTAGTGTATGCTCTCTCTAGTTTCTTTTTGGAGGCACTCAGGGCTATGAGTTTTCCTCTTAGGACTGCCTTCATTGTGTCCCATATGTTTGGGTATGTTATGGCTTCATTTTCATTAAACTCTAAAAAGTCTTTAATTTCTTTCTTTATTTCATCCTTGACGAAGGAATCATTGAGTAGAGTATTGTTCAGTTTCCACTTGAATGTTGGCTTTCTATTATTTATGTTGTTATTGAAGATCAGCCTCAGTCCGTGGTGATCAGAATAGATGCATGGGATAATTTCAATATTTTTGTATCTGTGGAGGCCTGTTTTGTGACCAATTATATGGTCAATTTTGGAGGAGGTACCATGTGGCGCTGAGAAGCAGGTATATCCCTTTGTTTTAGGATAAAATGTTCTGTAGATATATATTAAATCCATTTATTTCATAACTTCTGTTAATGTCCATGTGTCTCTATTTAGTTTCTGTTTCCAGGATCTGTGCATTGGTGAGAGAGGGGTGTTGAAGTCTCCCACTATTATTGTGTGAGGTGCAATGTGTGCTTTGAGCTTTACTAAAGTTTCTTTAATCAATGTGTCTGCCTGTGTATTTGGATCATAGATATTCAGAATTGAGAGATCATCTTGGTAGCTTTTGCCTTTGATGAGTATGAAGTGCCCCTCCTTGTCTTTTTTTTTTTTTTTTGATAACTTTGGGTTGGAAGTCAATTTTATTCGATATTAGAATGGATACTCCAGCTTATTTCTTTGGACCATTTTCTTGGAAAATTGTTTTCCAGCCTTTCACTCTGAGGTAGTGACTGTCTTTTTCCCTGAGGTGGGTTTCCTGTAAGCAGCAAAATGTTGTGTCCTGTTTGTGTAGCCAGTCTATTAGTCTATGTCTTTTTATTGGGGAATTGAGTCCATTGATGTTAATAGAAATTAAAGAAAAGTAACTGTTGCTTCCTGTTAATTTTGTTGGTAAAGTTGGGATTCTGTTCTTGAGGCTGTTTTCTTTTAGGTTTTTTGAAGGATTACTTTCTTGCTTTTCTTGGGTGTAGTTTCTGTCCTTGTTTTGGTGTTTTCCCTTTATTATCCTTTGAAGGGCTGGATTCGTGGAAAGATATTTGTGAATTTGGTTTTATCATGGAATACTTTGGTTTCTCCATTTATGGTAATTGAGAGTTTTGCTGAGTATAGTAGCCTGGGCTGGCATTTGTGTTCTCTTAGGCTTCAAATAACTTCTGTCCAGGATCTTCTGGCTTTCATAGTCTCTGTTGAGAAGTCTGATGTAATTCTAATAGGCCTGCCTTTATATGTTACTTGACCTTTTTCCCTTACTGCTTTTAATATTCTATCTTTATTTAGTGCGTTTGTTGTTCTGATTATTATGTGTCTGGAAGAATTTCTTTTATGGTCCAGTCTATTTGGAGTTCTGTAGGCTTCTTGTATGTTTATGGGCATCTCTTTCTTTAGGTTTGGGAAGTTTTCTTCTATAATTTTGTTGAAGATATTTGCTGGTCCTTTAAGTTGAAAACTTTCATTCTCATCTACTCCTATTATCCATAGGTTTGGTCTTCTCATTGTGTCCTGGATTTCCCGGATGTTTTGAGTTAGAATCTTTTGGCATTTTGCATTTTCTCTGATTGTTGTGCCCATGTTCTCTATGGAATCTTCTGCACCTGAGATTCTCTCTTCCATCTCTTGTGTTCTGTTGCTGATGCTCGCATCTATGGTTCCTGATTTCTTTCCTAGGGTTTCTATCTCCAGAGTTGTCTCACTTTGGGTTTTCTGTATTGTTTCTACTTCCCTTTTTAGGTCTTGGATGGTTTTGTTCAATTTTATTACTTGTTTGGTTGTGTTTTTCTGTAGGTCTTTAAGGGATTTTTGTGTTTCCTCTTTAAGGGCTTCTACCTCTTTAGCACTGTTCTCCTGTATTTCTTTAAGTGAGTTATTAATGCCCTTCTTGATGTCCTTTACCAGCATCATGAGATAAAATTTTTAAATCCGAATCTTGCTTTTGGGGTGTGTTATGGTATCCAGGACTGGCTGAGGTGGGAGTGCTAGGTTCTGATGATGGTGAATGGTCTTGGTTTCTGTTAGTAAGATTTTTACATTTGCTTTTTGCCATCTGGTAATCTCTGGAGTTAGTTGTTATAGTTGTCTCTGGTTGGAGCTTGTTCCTCCTGTGACTCTCTTAGCCTCTGTCAGCAGTCCTTGGAGTCCAGCTCTCTCCTGAGTCTTAGTGGTCAGAGTACTCTCTGCAGGAAAGCTCTCCTCTTGCTAAGAAGGTGCACAGAAGTCTGGCTTTCAGACCTGCCTCCTGGTTGAAGATGAAGGCTCAAAACAGGGCCTGTCCCAGAAGATGTGTTGCCTCTGCAGTCTGCACACTCACCTGCACAGACTGGCCTCTAATGAACACAGGACACAAGATCGTTCTTTCACCTGCTCTGGCAGTCAGAGCCCTCCTTGGGGGACACCTCTTCTCTGGTGGGGAAAGGTGCCTGGATGTCTGGAGCCTGAAACCGAGTCTGCCCCAGAAGCTGTGTTGCTTCTGCAGTCTGCTTGCTCACCCTCAGCAGTCTGCGAGCTGATCTGTGCAGACTGGTCTCTGAGGGACCTGGGACCCAAGATGGCTCCCTCACCTGCTCAGGCCTCACCACTGTTACTTATGTCTCCCTTCAAACTGTAAATACTATCAGGCAAAAGTAAACTGCTATGAAGATATGAATGATGACTTTTTTCCTTTTGGCTTTATGTTAGATAATATTCCCTTCAGGAGAACAAGGTTATATTTGCTGTTATAATCAACATCAAGAAAATCAGAATCAGCTTCAGTTCTTCAACTGGCTACTGGGTACCCGAGATTATAGCTATCAGTATTTGGTACATAAACATGATCGTAAGGATTCCACCAAACAGGGGCTCTGTCCACCCCGGGCCTCCTTTGTTCTCTTGTCTTCTTTAAAATCATCAGAACAGTCCATTCCCAGGGTTTTTGGTGGTACTGCTTTTGCATGAAATACAGCATTGCTTTAAAGACATTATAATGCATCTGCCCTACCACAAAGCTTAAAATACAATACCTATTCCATCTTTAGCATCAAGGCTACAGTATGCCCGTACTGTATATGCACTTAGATAATGAGTCCATACTCTGTTTCGACTGCAACAGGCACAGTAGGGAGACTGTAGATAATGATAATGTACTCTACATTTCAAAAAGCTCCAAGAATTATTCATAATCATTTCACCATAAAAAATGATAAATGCTTGAGGAGGGGTGTGTGTGTGTTTATCATGATTTAAATATACAATATGTGTGTGTGTGTGTGTGTGTGTGTGTGTGTGTCAAAGCATCACATGGTATGCTGTAAGCATGTATGATTTTATTCTTTGTATGTATCATTTAAAAGAAATTAAACAACCACAAAAGGAATCTTGAAGTTGTCACTACAGTCACTTAAGACAATTTGTTTAAAAGAAAAACGCAGCTAAGTTACATTTCCAATGACACTTTATATAAAAAAGAATCAAAGTATCAAATATAATGTTTATTGTTTTCTTATACAAAAGGGAAAACCGCAATTTTTAAAATTGCATCTTTAATAATAAAAGACACATGATCATTACTAGCAGGAGACGTATTATGGGGTTTTGAATACCAGCATTTTGTCCTGTTACTTCTCTTTCATTAATTTTGGGGGGCCTAATTAGGCCAAATTACAGTATATTCCCTAATGAAGTCTATAGATTCTTAACTTCTCCCCCCATCTTTTCACATCATTCTGAAGTTCGCATTAGTGATGAAATTTAGCTCAGCTTTTTTCTATCCAGTCTGTCTTATACATGGTTCACTTCTCTCCTGCATCCCATATCTCCTTGTCTCTGTTGCTCCCACCCTTCTCCCTCTCCCTCTCCCTCCCCCTCCTCTCTCCCTTTTCCCTTCCCCCCTCCCCCTCCCCCTCTCCACCTCCTCTCTCTCCTCCCCCTCCTCCCCCTCCTCCCCCCCCTCCTCTGTCCTGTTAAAAAATTATCCACTAAAGGGACTCAGGGGTTATATTAGAGGCAATTTTGGAGGTCAAGAGTAACACCATATTGAAAACCTAGCAGGGAAGGGGCAGATGTGAGCCTCCATCTGTCTACCTCCTTTTCCTGTCTTTAAGCCTTCAGACCACCCTGTGTATATCACTTTCTTTGGTCCATTGCTACATGGGACAAGGCCTGAGGGAGGTATGTATCTCTACAAACCTGAACCTGCACGAAGGCTCAAGCTAGTTTCTCAGGAGAGTTTTAAAGCTGGATTAATGGTGTGTCATGGTCTTGTTCTCTGGAGACCACGACATTTAATCCTTAAGGATGAAGTTCTGTCATCTAATGAAGACATTTGTGCCACTCCTTTCCTGAGTTCTTCTTGTCAGTGTGTTCGACCCAGTGTGTTGCCTTCTCTTGTGAATATGGCCATGGCCTTGCCTATGTTCCTTCTGCTCACAGTGATAGACTCAGCTCTGGATTTCCACACAGGTGCTCAGCTCCCCCACCCGATGGCTCCAGGATTGGGGTCTGGGGCTTGTTTTACTTCCTCATCTTTTAATTCATCCCCCTTTCAACACAGCTCAATATGTAGCCTGCACTCCTTACTGCTCCAAGCTGAGTTACTCCTGTAAGCTTCTGAAGTCCCTGACCTCATCTCCTTTCTGTTATACCTTCTGCAGTGTACAAGATTTCTTTGTAGAACCATGACTTTTGTTTAGAGGCAGGGTCTCACTACACAGTATTCAGCCCTGGCTGGCTTTGGACCCGATATGTAAAACATACTTCCCTTAAGCTTACAGAAATCTACCTGTATCTGCCTCCCAAATGTTGGCACTAGAGGTGTGTACCATCATGCCTCACCCTTAGGAGTATGCTTCTTAATACTCAGTATCCCTTCTCCATTAGAGCACAAAGTTAGAACTCTACCTCCTTTTCTTAGTGCTGCTACACAAATCCAAGGCTATCAACACATATTCCTTACATAAACTAATTGGTGAGCCACTTATCTAGTTATCAATCAGATATATTTTGCTTAAATATTTATTCATTGCTGGCTCTGCAGCCCGCGACAGCAAATTTCATAAACTCTCCCATTCTTCACGTGATTTTTTTCCTAGTTCCAAATTTATAGTGATTCCATCTTACTATCCAAATAACTAAACTATTTAAAAACTTCTTCTGGTATGTGGAGCTGAGCTGGTCTTTCACAGGGCCTTGAAGGGGTTAGGCCCCTTGGCAGCCTGGACAGGTTTCTTTGTTTTTTGTTTCTTTAAGGAAAGCATCATACTTTATTCATCAGGGTCATGTGGAGAATCACATACATCTATGTATATATCCCGAAGTGTAAGTCATGGCTCACGTGACTCCAGAGGTTGAGAAGTCCCATGGTCTGTCACTTGCAAGCTGGAGGTCCAGAAAACCTGGTGAAGCACTTCAGCTGGAGTCTGGTGGTCTGAGATCCAGAGAGAACACTAAACTCAGTGGAAGAGAAGGAAAGGAGATGTGTTGTCTCAGCTCAAGCAGAAAGGCAGTTAAAAAGGAAAGATGGACTCTCCCTTCTTCAACCTTTGCTT
Organism: Mus minutoides; assembly: GCA_902729485.2. Classification (NCBI taxonomy): domain Eukaryota; kingdom Metazoa; phylum Chordata; class Mammalia; order Rodentia; family Muridae; genus Mus; species Mus minutoides. The sequence goes on from LR751736.1 coordinate 57,771, forward strand.
CTATTTAGCCTTTCAATATTGAACAAGGGAAGTGCCAAATGACTAATTAGTTGTTTAAATTATAATCTTAATGTTGAAATAAAAATTAAACATACTTATGAGGTACCATGTGATTTTTTTTAAAAGCACACATGTATGTATTATAATGTTCAAATAAAAGGAAGTTTATCTTTGCTTTCAAATGTTTTTCACTTCTTCATGGACAAAGCATTTGGAATCCCTTCTTGCATTATGACTTTCTAAAATTCAAAATACATTCTCATTATCTATAGTCACCCCATCATGCAATGGAACATGACAAGCTTCCCTTATGAAAGGCCATTAACTATGCAATTTGTTTCTCTGTACATACTCTGTAATCAAGATAGAAAGGGAATAAATGGCGTTGTGGCTGCCTTGTGGTCTGAGTGTCCCATAATGTGGTCTGAGTGTCCCATAATGTGATATCTCAGCAATGGCTGTTCTGGGCTGGGAAGATGCTTGCAGGGTAAGAGTACCTACCATGCAAGCATGAGGATCTGAGTTTGGAACCCAGCACAGGCATCCAGAGCACATTCAAACAGAAGGAGAGAAGCAGAATAATAGTGGGCACTAACCCAGCTCTAAGTTCAGTGTCAGAGCTAGTCTCAAGGAAATGAGGTAGAGAGGTAGGGAGTAAGGACACCCAACATCTTCTAGACTCCAGACACATGCACATCTGCACACCACATAGTACACACACACACACACACACACACACACACACACACACACACACACACACACACACACACACACACACACACACACACACACACACACACACACACCTCTTTTAACCAAACCTGCAGTCATCGTGTACAACTGTGGGAGGGATGTGCTCCATGAAGCAACATTAAAAAATAAAAAAATGAAGATTCAGAGTTGCAAGGCCCATGGCCCATTTTGGTGCACTAGGAGAATTCTTTCCTAAACGGGTGTTAAACTGACACATGGAATTTCCTGGGCAAAAGTGAGATTTCGTTTACTCTCTCCCATAATGCCATTTGTACATTTCTATCTTAATGTCAAACTAAGCTTTTTGTGGAAGTAAGCAAAGGCATTGTTTTCAATAATGCATCGTTCCTTCTGTGCATCCTTTCTTGTCTGGTGAGAANGGCTGAGCAAGCCAGGGGAAGCAAGCCAGTAAAGAACATCCCTCCATGGCTTCTGCATCAGCTCCTGCTTGAGTTCCAGTCCTGACTTCCTTTGGTGATGAACAGCAGTATGGAAGTGTAAGCCGAATAAACCCTTTCCTCCCCAACCTGCTTCTTGGTCATGATGTTTGTGCAGGAATAGAAACCCTGACTAAGACAGCAGCCTTCTACCTCGTCTATCGCTCCGTCTAGTCAGTGCCTTGCAGTAGACATTGCTAACTATTACTGAAAGTAGACAACAAGATGGACAAGATGCTGTGCAGAGTTGGTAGATTTAGTGGTGAGAAAATAGTCAATTCTCTTGAAGTAGTTGAACACTGGGAGTTTTATGAAGAACAATGAGTGAATTGGTCCTAAGTGAGGAGGAGGAAATGGAGGAGGAGGAGGGGTGAAAAGAAGAGGAAGAAGAGTAAGAAGAGCAAGAAGAGGAGGAGGAAGAGAAAGAGAAGGAAGATTTCCTGGAGTTGTGAACAAAATGGTATTATTTTTCAGGAAATAGAAGGCCATCACTCATATTAGAAAAATTCTTTCAAATTTTTAAAAATTAAATATCCTGACTTCTGTGTTATTATTGCCCATTTTGGCTTGGCTGGCAGAAGTGGTAAATAATCACCTATATTGGTTCCATCTTATCTTTTCTGGAAGCCTGTGTAAGCTCTGGCACCTAGAGGTTTAATTACACCATTCCACTCCTCACTGTTATGTTCACAGACAGGCCCCTGCAATCAAGCACATCCTTGGCACCTCTTCAGTGGGAGCTCCTCTGACACCCATCAAGTTGGTCTTCATTAATGCCTTAGTAAGTCTTCAGAATCAAAGAATAACTTAAAAATAGACATGATTTTTCAGAGACCAGAGCCAAAAGGAGCCCTACATTAAAGGGTGTTTAAAATGACAGAGACAGAAGTCAGAGAAAACTGAGTACAGAAATACGTAGGAGATGCAAACTCCATGGAAGAGTGGGTGAGTTTGAGGTAAATTTGGAAGTGGGCAAATTTATATAAAGTAGTTTATATTTCTTGTAATACTTTCACTACTTTTAGAGTTTTGAAATTTTTGAAACAATGATTTAAATGAAAAGTAATTATATGTGTGCATGCATGCATGAGTGAATGTATACATGTGTAGGGGTGGGTTAGGGGGACGTGCAACTGATTACAAGTTCCTGAAGAGGCTGGTGTCTTAGAATCCTCAGGATCCAGAGTTATAGACATTTATAAGCCCATCACGTTGGGTGCTGGGAGCTGCTCTTGGTCACTCTGTGGAAGCAGGGTGTTCTCTTAACGGCTGAGCCATCTCTCCAGCCCTCAAGACAGTGAAACTTGAGAATATTTCTTTAGACTGGTTAGATCCAAGTTAATGCTAAAATAAAAGCGGTGTTCATGTAAGATCTTAATTATTGTATATCATGATTAAAGATCCAGGAAACTGAGACAAGGAGCAGGGGGTCCCCAGGAGGAAATAACTGATAACATTTGACACAAGTAGTGCTGGAAAGATGGTGTTGGATGCGATTTTAGTTTGAGCTCATACAGAGGAAATACATCATTTTAGTAAATTAAAAAAAACAATCGGCATCCCGATCCAAGCCAGGCTAAGTAATGACCAGAAAGTCATTGAAAACTTACTGGGATTCAGTAAACGGATGGACTTTCTTTTTCATTAAGATCAAAAGCCCAAGATTATAGTTATTATTTTGTAAAAGAATTCTCTCACACAAGGATTTACTTTTGTTATTGTTTTAGTTCTCTGGATTTTTAAAATGAATACATTTCTATTTTAAAAGGAAAGACAAGCCACTTTAAAGAATGCTATACATTATTTCTAACAAACTTTCAGAGCTGTAGCCATTTCCACCCTCTCATTCTTCTCTCTCAAATTCCTGGTCTCTCTCTCTCTCTCTCTCTCTCTCTCTCTCTCTTATTTCTTTTCTCTAAAGCCATCTGTGGTGTCTCTCACATTTTGTTCCTGCACTGTCCCTGCTATTTCATCAAGCTTATCTCTGTTCTCTGTCTTCGGGATTTGCTTCCTGCTATGGCTTGACTAAGAAATGATGCCATAGACTCATTACTGAATACTTGGTAGTCACTCAGCTGGGGACCCTAATTTGGGAGACACTGGCTATCTTAGGAGGTGGGGGGTCTCACTGGAAGGGGTGGGTCATTGGAAGTCTTATTCATCTCTGAGTACCTGATCCCAGGCTCCTAGCATCTCTGTTTCCTATCAGCTAGACCCTCAACGGTCCCACCAACTAATTGTAGTTTCTCCTTGTCATTCTGCCTCACCAGAGGCTTAATGGGTCCATTGAATATGAAGGGAAATCTTTAAAACCATGAGCTGAAATATGTCTTTCGCCCCTGTAAGCTGTTATAGTGTGTATTCTGTCATGGTAATGTCAAGAGTAAGTAGTACTCTCTCATTGATTGTCTCCATCAGCCCCTGGTTACCACTGTAAACCTTGTCCACTTGAAATCACTTTCCTGGGCCAGTGAGATAGCTTTGACAATGGTGTGTAAAGGGTACAAAGACCACCCTTCCTCACTTACCCTTGGGACACTATAACACTCAGTTCTTCTCTTCTAATTGTTCATCTTCTCTTAGATGGTATCTATCTTATATGAGTCTTCAGCTATCATCTGTGAGCACAGATTCTTAAATGTCCACATACAGTCTGTCATGTCACCTCCAAGGGCAGTTTGCAAAAGTATTTCAGCCATTCAGTGTGAGTTAGGCTATACTCATAACCTCATTCTTTTGTTTTCATTACATTATAATGCACTGTGTGTGTGTGTGTGTGTGTGTGTGTGTGTGTGTGTATGCATGTGCGTGTGTGTGTGTGTGTGTGTACATGTGAGTGCATTTCTCTGGGTGGGTAACTCCATGCTATAGTGTTCTTGTGAAGGTCACTAGTCAAATCGCTGTACTGCGCTCTCTCCTTCTACCATGTCGGAATCTTAGGGACAAAACTTTAGGTTGTCAGTCTTGGTAGCAGGTGCCTTTATCAACTGAATCATGTTTCTGGGCCCATAATCCAATTTTTGAATTATAGAAGGTTTAAAAAAGTTTCACTGCTTCCAGGATTCCCTAGCTTAGTGAAAATTCTACCTATTAATTCTCTTGTGTAACTTAGACACCTTAAAGGTGCTACTTCATAATGTTTTTTTTTTACCTGCTTAAAATTGTTTTCATGAGTGTGATCTGTGCATGTGGGTTCTTGGGGGATGAGGCAAATGAATTTAAGAGCCTGAGGACTATATTAGGTGTCTTGTTCTATTCTTGTCTAACTTATTTTTGAAGCAGGGTCTCTTACCAAGTCTGGACTTGCCAATTTGGCTATACTATCTACCCAGTGACCCACTGGTATTGTTCTGTTTCCAAACTACAATGCTACAGTGGGAGTTATGCACTGCCATGCCTGGATTTTACCTGGGTGCTGGTGATCTCAGCTGCAGAGCTCATTTTTACCCAGGGAGTCATCTCCCTGATGCCCTGTTATGGAAGCTTGCCGACCAAGACTTTTAAATGTCTCTGAAATCTGTGCAGCTTCTTGCATCTCTCTTTGTTTCACCCCTGAGCACACTGCTATGATTTTTTTGTCTAAGTCATAGTTTTCTAACTAGGGTCTTGATACCTTCAAACTCTAGTCAAAATGATCTTCTAGGCTTGATGTCCCAGTGTAGGGGAATGCCAGGACAGGGAAGTCGGAGTGGGTGGGTTGGTGAGCAAGGGGAGAGGGGATGGGATAGAGGGTTTTCAGAGGAGAAACCAGGAAAGGGGATAACATTTGAAATGTAAATAAAGAAAATATCTAATAAAAAATGATCTTCAAAGAATTCAAATTAGATATTCTTCTTTATCTGAAGACTCTTAATAGATACAGAGACCCACACTCAAACGTTATCTTGGGGAGTCCCTCAGAAGAGGGGGAAGGATTGTAGAAGCAAGAGGGGTCAAGGACACCAGAAGAATGTGGCTCACAGAATCAACTAAGCAGGGCTCACAGAGACTGAGTTAGCAACCACAGAGCTCACATGGGTCCATGCTTGGTCCTCTGCATACATGCTGTGATGGATTAGATTGGAGTTTTTGTTGGACTCCTAACATGGGGTAGGGGTATCTCTGACTCTTATCTGCTTGTGGGACCATTTTCCTTGTACTGGGTTGTCTTGTCCGATCTTTCTGTAAGGGTTATGTCTAGTCTTATGGCATCTTGTCATGCTGTGTTCTGTTGACTTCACTGAGAGTTCTCATCTTTTCTAAAGGGAAAATGGGGAAGAACAGTGGTCTTGGGGGAAATGGGGCAGGGCAGACTGGGTAAGTGAAGAGAGAAGAGCCTGTGGTCCAGAGCTGTATTGTATGAGAAAATAATAACAATAACAACAATAATAATATTAATAAAGACCAACAGTCCTTCATAACCCAACATTGACATTTCCCTAGATGCTGTCCTATTCTTGATCACCATGTTGATTTCTTGAACATGCTAAGCATCCTTTATATTGCTGCTCAGGTAGCACTTTCTCAGTAGCGCCTCTCTGAAGTAGGCTCAGCGCCCTCAGTCTGTGCTTCTGTGCCGCCTTTTGTCTTTCACTTCAAAGAACACAGCTGTGATGGTATATATGTTCACACACTTGTTCATAAATGTCTCTCATGAAGAGAACAAGTGCAATCATTACCTATTCAAAAAATGTGTACTAAATCACGCTCGCTAAAGCGTGTGTGGGGCTAGGAAAGGCTAGGAGAGAGCAGATCCTGGTCTTCACAGAACACTGGGGATTCCACAGAAGGGACTAGGCGTGTCTACCTGCGAGGTCTGGAAAGGAGCCGGCACCCTGGGTTAGGAAGTCTCTGAAGATGAAGAAGTTAAGCGTACATGTATGATAGCATGCTAAAGGACCAGTCACTGTCACAGCTGGATCCCACCCCCTACTCTGCAGTCAGCTTATCGCCGCTGCAGGCTCTGCAGACCCACTTTGCAGTCAGTTTAGTTCTCATTCTTGAGACTGTTCTCTTGACACTCATCCTGAAGTGACTGATTGCAAATTACAAGCCCCCCCCCCCCGAAGGCCTTTCAAATTTAGGCTAAAACAATTGGGCAGAATTCAAGATGATTGAATGGTAAGAAAAGTACGTATGCATGGAGTGTGCGAGCTGAAAGTATTCAGCTCAGTGCTACCAAGTTTTAGATGACGACTTGGAGGCCTCAAATTTTGAAGGGCTGTTTCTCTCACAGTGAGCTCTTTGGAACAGGTACATCTGAAACACATTCAAAATGGCTTTATCACAAATCTGCCCATTCTCAAACCCATTTTTCATAAGTCTAGAGAGGAAAACCCTAGTTCCTAACAACTTATGGAATCAGACCCCATGACAAAGACAAAAAAAAAAATCAAGTTCTGAGAAAATTATTAAATCAGATCTTTTTTTAAAATTTCAGTTTCTAAATATGCTTATTCACCATTGTGAAAGATAGTCTTGCTTCTAGATTCTTCATGAGTGGCAATGTTTGTTATAGTGATGATGGTGCCACACACACGATAGTACCTGAGAGTGTACCTTCCATTTTGCTGGTATGTCCTTTGTCATGTTGCTCCTGAAGAAACAAACCTACCATGTTTTGGTATGCCTTTTAGAGAAGTACAGCGGTAAGAAAATGGTAATCCCTGGTCAATAGCCAGAAAGGAATCATGATCTGCAGTTGAACAGCCCTTTAGAAAACAATGAGACCCTGGATCTAGTTGACATCGTGACTTCAGGCTTGTGATAGAGTCCTTCCATGAGTGTGCCTGAGTGTGCATGTGCACAAGTGTGTGCAAGTGTGAGTGTGTGTTTTATACATTTGTGTATGCACACATTCATTCCTGTGTGGTAGCAAGAGAGTGATATAGCATGTCTTCCAGTATCACTCTTCACCTTTACTTTCTGACTTGGTGCTCTCTCATTAAACCTGGAACCAATGGTTTGGGCTAGACTAGGTAGGCAGCATGCCCAAGAGATGCTCCTGTCTCTGCTTCCTCACCATGACTTTGCTTCCTTTACAAGTAAACAGGTCATAGAGGTGGTCTGTCTGTTTGCCTGGGCATTTCCCATAGCTGCTGGGATCTTAACTCATGTCTTTCAAATTTATGAAGAAAGGATTTTACCCATGAGCCACATCCCTGGCTCTCAGATCTTCTTCTTCTTCTTCTTCTTCTTCTTCTTCTTCTTCTTCTTCTTCTTCTTCTTCTTCTTCTTCTTCTTCTTCTTCTTCTTCTTCTTCTTCTTCTTCTTCTTCTTCTTCCTTCTCCTCCTCCTCTTCCTCTTCCTCCTCCTCCTCCTCCTCCTCCTCTTCCTCCTCTTCCTCCTTCTCCTTCTCCTCCTTCTCCTTCTTCTTCTTTGGTAAAACATAATAATTTTAAAGTAGAGGTATTTATGCCACTCAACTCTCTTCTAATTGCCCAGTTCCTACTGTATAATCTCAGTTTTGTAGCTTAGCATGGAAAGTCTTTTATCATTAGTTATTGGTTAGGTGTTTCAGCTTTCTCTCTTGCTGTGCTGAAATGTCTCCCCCAACTTCCTCTATATAGCTCATTCTTCCATCATCCCCAGAGTTCCCCACAACTTCCAATATTAGCCCATGGTTTTAGCCTCTCTTGGAGATTCCTTTCTTTTGTCCTGGGTTCTTCTTTTTCGATCCAGCTCACCACTTTATAAGTTATTTTTAATTTCACTAATATACATTGTATCATTTCCCACCATACATTATTAATTACACAGGTGGTAGAGGAATCTTGGATGCAGGGATTTTGATCTCTAAACGTTCTTCTTTGCTTCCTTTTCAGGTAAACAGGCACACTACACCACTTACCACGTGTTTGTTTCTTTGGTTATTTGTGCCTGTTCATGCGATTCTCTGATTTCCCTATTTGGTTTTCTTCCAAAAAGTAAATGTATTGAATAAACTGTGCTGGATATCTAGAAGAAAAAGAAGAGAGAGGACAGACATTCCAGGGAATGACAGAGTTTCATGGATCAGAGAATGGTGGGACCCTAACACTTTGCTCCAGGCAAGAAGAATGTAGAAAGTACTAAATCTAGTAATATAGCTCTATGCTTGGTCACAGGGTTCTGACTGCCTGCAGAGTCTCAAGTCCGAGACACAGATTAAAGATAATATTGGCAAGGAACAAGTACATTTAGTGTCCCTGTGGTAACTATGTAGTCAGTGGCTCAGAACTGGAAGAATTCTGTATCTGTGTGAAGCCCAATGAGCTTTTCTGCTCTGGAGAGGGAAAGGAAAGACAAAGGCTATAATTAAACTTCCTACATCTGTTGGAATGACTTGGTGCTCAGTGAGCTTTAGCTTTAGTTAAAATCACAAAAAGAATTTCATATTCTATGCACTCTGTCTGTAGACTAAGACTTATTCTAGTGTGGTGGTTTGAATAGGAATAGCCCTATAGACTCATGTGTTTGAATGCTTGGTCCTGGCACTATTAGGAGTTGTGGCCATATTGGAGTAGGTATGGCCTTGTCAGAGGAAGCATGCCATTGTGGAGATGCTTTTGAGGTCATACATATGTTCAAGCTAGGCCTAGTAGGGCAGTCTCCTTCTGCTGCCTATGGATTAAGACATAGAGCTCTCAGCTCCTTCTCTAGCACCATGTCTGCTTGCATGCCACCATGTTTTCTGCCATGGTGATAATGGACTAAACCTCTGACACTCTAAACCAGCTCCAATTAAAAGTTGTCCTTCCTAGAAGCCATGGTCATGGTTTCTCTTCACAGCAGTGGAGCCCGTAACTAAGATGTCTGGTATGAATGGGCCCTATGCACAAGAAATATGAAGAAAATGGCATTTAAGCTTATTATAGTTAGTGCTTTCAGTACCAGTGAGAAAGAGTATCTTTAAATAAGGCAGAGTGAGGTGGGAAATGATGTCCTATGCACAGAAGAATAAAGATAAGAATGACGGTGGATTTCTTGTTGGAAGCAAGCTAAATGAGGAGGCCATTAAGCCATAACTTAAAAGTGCTGAAAGAGGGAAACTATCACAGCCTATGATTTTCATCCAGTAAAAGTATTTTTCAAAACACAGGACAAATAGCAAAGTTTTAAGAGATACAATGGTGGAAAGCATTTGTCAGCAACATCTACCATACATGAAATATTAAAGGGTCTTTAAAGAAGATACTGACATCATCTGGTAACAAGGTTGTTCACCAATGGTTCCAAGTGTCCAAGCTGAGGGTGATTGTATCCATGTCCCTGAACATTTGGCAGTGTCTAGAGCTATTTTGTGTGAGTATGTGTACAATGCTTTAGCATCTAGGTATGATATAAAGCATCCTACTGGATACAGGACTTCCCTCAACAGAAAGAAGTGTCCTAACAAGGAGACTGAAAACCAAGGTCTCAGCAAAGAATATAATTATCTGTGTAGTTCTTAAATCTCTTTAAAATATTAGAAACTATTTAAACTAAATTATATATTATTTTGTCTATAGCATGTAAAAGTAAAAGCTATGCTATAACACAGAAACTGGGATAAAGACACAGAGATGCCTGACAGTGTGATTTCTTGTATTGCATGGGAGTGGAGGTGTATTTACTACCTGAAGGTAGATATACATAAGTTAAGTATCTGTGCTATTAACTCTCATGCAAAACTAAAATCATAAAAAGGAATAGTAAGTAAGCTAACAAAGGAGATAAAATGATTCCTTGAAAGAATCAATTCCAAAGATGGCAGAGAAAGAAGGGGAGGGAATGGACCAGAAGGAAAAATAGGAAAAAACAAAACAAAACAAAACAAAAACAAAATAAGACAAGGTGGTTGGTAGGTTCAGATCTAACAGTATTGGCAATTATACTGCATTTAATAGGTTTTATAACTCAGTTAAAAGCTAAATGTTATCTGACAATATATTTTAAAAAGAGACCAACTTATGCCCACCTATAAGAGATTTACTTTAAGTAAAGACACAAGTATTTCCAAAGTTAATGGACACAGATATACAAATGCTAACACCGGTCAAAACTAAGTTGGGTTAGCTATATTATATCAAAGAATATTAATAGGTAGAAAGAAGATTATTTTGTAAGGATGCCACCACCAATTTAGCCAGAGAACATAATATTCCTAAACATTTTCCCCTAATGACAGAATTTCAAAATACATGAAACAAAAACTAGAAGTATTTCAAGTAGATAAACTCCATGGTTGCCAGAGATTTTGATACTAGTATCTCGATGACAGAGTAGGTAACCTACACGTCATGAAGTTATATTGGTTTTGGTGGACACTCAATAAATGTTGGCTTGTTGGAGTTATATGTATGTAACCTGTCATTTAAAGATAGATATACCTTATTATTGTGGTTTATCTTCTAAATCTAGGAGGCTTCCTACAGTAGCTCCTAGTTGAACTGGGCTTGTAAACTTGAGTTTGCAGGAATTCACTGTGTCTGTTGATTGGAGTGATTTCTAGGATACTCTGACACTACTGCTATCCTATCTGTAACATTTCCAAAGAGTGATCTGGTCTCAGAGGCTTTAGGCTCCTTGAGTGAGATGATTTCATACCCAGGACCTTTGATTTGGAGACTTACTTCTCTTGGCTGGTATTTCTAAGAGATCCACAGGGCAACTTTGCAGGACTCTCAGTCCTCATGGACTTTCTCAGAAGCTTCATTTATTTGTTTTGGAAAGCAGTTAGAGAAAAAAATAAATCCCAAAGATTTGCTTTCCTCCTCTGACAGTTTGGCTGGATTATATCAGTGGCACTCGATTCGGGGACATGCCCCCGTCTCTCTCCCTCAGCCCTTCCAGGGATAACAGTCTTGTGTGATTTTAATGTGATCATGTCTTTACCATGTGGTCTATCAGCTGTCACAGACAGTGTGTTTGAGAATGTCTAGAAGGGGTTTTAATTGGCAAGATCTTTAGTAAAATTTGCAAATTAGTGATCCACCGGCTGATGTTATGACAATGTCTAAACACTATCAGACCATTTTAAAATAATCTTTCATCGATACAACATTCATTTTAATTAGCCAGAGAATGTTGGTCCCAAAGGAAGCTGCCTACAGTTTTATGGACTCAGCATGGCACTATGGGGTGGGTTCTGAGCTTCATGGGGAAAACAACAGATTTATTGAAGTTATTTATATTTTACTCAGCTTACGAATGTGCCGGTCAGTGTTCTACAAGATGACATAGATGCAGGGATATGAGGGAAAAATATGTTCTTCTTTCTAATGGAGTGGCATGAGACTCTGGACACCTGGGCTTTTTAGTTCTGGCTCGTACAGGATTTGTATGATTCTGGGCAAGTACAGCAGCAACTAAATGTGACCAAACATCCACTGAATGCCAGTCATGTTGCATTTGGTATCTTATAACTTGAGCAATAACATAAGATGCGTGCTATTAGTATCTCTCCATTTTTGAGATGTGGTTCAGGGGGAGAAATAAACTTGACACACTGTGTGCCTTGGGAGAGGAAGAGGAAGAGGAAGAGACTCACACCCCTGCCAAGAGACACTGAGCTTTATGCAATCCTATCAGGACTTTGCCTGCATGAGCTTAACCTTACTGAGCTGAAATCTTTCTTATCTGCATAAGGAAGCAATGGGACTATATGCTGTTTTATTTTCCACTTAGAAAGGGGATGTATATATAACATACATCACTACATTTCTGGTTGTCGGGGACAAGGTTCTATGTCACCTATGTTTTCATGAAATCTGGCAGTTCCGACTGTGCCAGCTAAAAGGTTGTCATTGTCTTAAGTTTAGGGACATCAGCAAATTTCTGGTTGGGATCAGGTCCCTTCAGATGTCCTACCAGTATTTATTGGGCAACTTTTTCAATATATATCATAGTGTGTCAGATTATGTGTTTATTCTAAATGAGAAAATTTTTTCTTGGCTCTAACCAACAGTACAGAAATATACCACAGGACATTTTTCTGGTATGAATTTCTTCCCTGAAGAATGAATTAAGAACCAACTCAGTCCAGACTGCAGGATGAGATGCTAGGCATGTGTTAAAATAGTCCTTTGCTTACTTAGCCTTTTCTTTGATTAAAAATACCCTGTGGCCCACTTCTCTGAACTTCCTCTCTAACTCCCCTAGCTGCCTATGTGAGAACATGGTCTGACGGGAGCCTTGAAATGTCAGGAGAGGAGACATTGGCCATTGTTTGACATTTCGACATCTTACATTGTCAGAACTTTGTGCTTTGGGTTTCTCAAGGGTTCAAAGCGTGCGTGAAACTGGCAAGATAACTTGCCGATGTCCTCCCTCCGTTCGAGGATTTTAAAAATATTTCTCCAAAATTTTAAGATTCCAGGAGATGTAATTACTTCCTGAAAGCCCTCATGTGTGGAAGACTTTGATGAAGTACTGGGGGCTTTGATGTCCAACACAAACAAGTCCACTGTCCTTTTGGCAGAGAAGTGCTTCAACTTTCCTCTTCCTTTGTCTTCACTAACAATTACATCATGCTTTTGGATTTCATTTGTTGGAGGTCTGGACACCCAGAAATGCTATAGCTCCTGAATCTCTATGTCTGATGCTCTAGGTTGAGAAGAGATAAGCAACTGTGTGTGTGTGTGTGTGTGTGTGTGTGTGTGTGTGCTCTTCTTCAAAGTACTCTTCAATAGAGGTCTCCTATAGGAGCATCCCATTGAGAAGTGTGATTTTCCTGCTTGTGTTCTGGTTACACAGTAGCTAAGGAAATGGTTTCTCTCCAGCAACATTAATTTCCCAAAAGTGTTGTAACAAATGGCCACAGGTTGCCCTCAGGGACATTTCTTTTCAGAAGCCTCTAGGGAAGACTCTTCTCCCATCTATTTTCAGCTTCAGGCAAGTGACAAGGATACTTTGTAACCTTTGACTTGGGCCCTTGAGGTCCAATATTGGTCTCCATTATCAACTTCTTTGTCTCCTTATCTCTGACTTTGTCTTCTTCTCCTTTCTCGTCTCTGGATTCCAGTCACTACATTAAATGTTCACTCTAAATCTAAGACAACTTCATCTTGAGACCCTGTCATACCTTCAAAGAACCTGTTTCCAATTAAGGACACATTCTGAAGTTCTGGGTGGCAAGTTTTGGAAGAATGCTATTCAATCTGTCACACTGCCATCTGCCTTAGAATGTCTGAAAATTCAAACAAGAAAAAAGAACGTTAAAATATTTGGGATTTCCAAAAACAGTGATTAATGGCCAATGCACCCTGGTATTATGAAGAAAAGTGGAAGAAGACAAGAATAGTCGAGATGGCACAGTGGGTAGAGTAGAACTGAGTGAGCATGGAGTTTGGGTCTCCAAGACCTATGTCAAAAAACCAGATGTGGGGCCTGGAGACTGGTCCCAAGGGTTAGGAAAACTGGCTGATCTTTTAGAGGTTTAAGTCACAGCTCCCACATGATGGCCAACAACCATTCGTAATGGGGGATCTGATGCCTTCTTCTGGCCTCCTTTGCCACCTGGTATGTAGCAATGCGTGCAGGCAAAAAAAAAAATCCATACACATAAAATGAAATTTAAAAATTAAAAAGAAGGCCAAGCATGGCAGCAGATATCTCTAATCTCAGTACTAAAGTCAGAAGCAGGAGGATACTGGGAGCTTGCTGGTCTAGGAGAAGGTTTAGAGTTAAAGTCAGGGTGGGTGTATGACATAAAAGTGTGGGGCTGAGTAGGGTCACTCGGAGAGAGGACAGGTAAGGAGAAAGGGCAGGACCGAGGCCAAAGGCTGACCAGCAAGCTGTAGTCAGTGATCTGGTCAGAGTTGTTGCATCTGCTGGCCAACTCTGGAGCTCTCTCTACTTTAGATACTCCTTTTTGTTCATCTGTCTCCCTTCCCATGGATCTTGCCGTTGACATTTTGGTTATAATATTAGCTATATGACTCAGAATACACAGATCACATGCTAGCCCTGTTTTTGAATGAGTTGGAGTAAGAGACAATTTTCCTCATAGACAACCCCAACTATTGTGGATCTAGCTATGTACCTGAAGGGACCCGAGGCACAGATAACTGGATGGGCCAGTCTTTTCTAATTTGTTGTCTTATTCATCTTTCTACATCCTCAGTCTGGTCACACAGCTGGAAGAGCCATCATACTACACAAGGACTTGATTTCACAAATACCTCAGAGCTCACCTGGTCACCTTGAAAAACTGGTTATTGAGCTTCAGGGTTGTTTGTTTGTTTTTTAAGATCTACATCTAAAAGGGTCAGTTTTTATTTTCCCCTAAATCCAAATGACTTCAGTCATCTTGTACTCCACATGTTTGGGGCGGATCTGAACTTAGTGTTGAAGTACTTTTATGAACAGGGAAGGGCGATTTGGCATGTGGGACAAAGTGGAAGTGGGTTAAGTTAAAATGTGATCCGTGAAATATTTCCTGTTGTAAATACTTCCTTCTATTTCCAGTATTCACTCATGAAAGAAGTAATACATTTCCCAACACAGCTGCTGTGGTTTTCACATAGATACACCACACAATAGGACACTACACATACATAGACACAGACAGACTCATGCATACCACCAATACACACACACACACACACACACACACACACACATACACACACATGAGATAGAGAGACTCATGCACACCACCTATATACATAAATATATCACACATACACAAACGCAAACACAAACACAAACACACACAGAGACTCGTGAACACCACCCATATACACAAATACATAACACACTCACACAAACCCTCTACTCTCTCTCTCTGTCTGTGTGTGTGTGTCTCTCTCTCCCTTTCCCTCTGCTTTTCCCTCCCTCCCCCTTTCTCCACACAGCCTTTGCCAACACTGACTTCTTATTAAGTGCCTTGGATTTAGGATGAAAGAATATGTAAGAATAGAAACCTTTTTCACCCCTAAGCATGAAAGAGCTCAGCCTGTAGAATGTGTCCTGGCATGCTTTCAGACACAAATATAAACCACAACAGACTTCCCTCTAGCTCAAGTCCAGGTTGTAGGAGAAGCCTTAGAAGTGAGGGAGCACTGCCTGAACTTTTATCCTACTATATCCTCCAACTTAGCCATACACCTTAGATGGCTACTTGAGCTGGTCATGGAAGCAGTAGATTTCAGTAGATACCTACCTGCTTGAGTCCTTCACTTCTGCTCTGAAAGCTGCTTTTCAGCATCTTGTACTTAGTCTTCAACGGTTCAGTTTTTTCTGTAAAGGGCCATCCCCACCACCCTTGAACCTGCCTGTTCCTTCCCATGTTAAAAATGTCAGTCACCTGAGATGCTGGCTGCAGTATCCCAGTATCCTTCCTTTGTTTTCCCATTTATCTTCCCTTCTGTGCACAGGTTAACTCCTTAGACCTCCATGCTTCATCTACCTAGGTGCCAACTACCATTATCTATGGACAGTGAACTTGAACTCTGTCAGGCTAGAAAGTCCAGCCTCACCTTCAGTCAAGAGTCCTGGAAAGTTGGGTTGTGACTCAATGGTATTCTCAGCCATTGTCCCCGGGGAGATGCTTTAAGGGGTCAGTGGAGGTATTCCTTGAGCAGGAATGCCCAGTTCTGTAACTCGGTGTACAAGCCCTTGTCTGTAAATAGCACCTCTCTTTGCCCTACATCTCTGCTGAGCTGCCATTATGAGGGTCCTCACCCAGCCTTTCTACGAGTTCCCGGGATATCCTCCTGCCCCCACTCATGTTATCACCACACCTGGGTGTGTGGATCATGAGTTTGCTTCTTGTATCCTCAGTCGGGGTATTTTCTGCCGCATTTAAAGTCTCGCTTGAGGTCTTGCACATGCTCTAAGCAGGCTTCCAAAATCCTATGTTCATTTGGTCATTTGCTTGCAAATATTTATTGCTTGCTCTATGCCAGACAGTGTTTTAGGTGTTGAATAAATGAACAAAGGGGCACGAGTGGGTAGAAGTGCTGCCATTCCCTCAGGCTGCCATCCTTTTACATTCACCCTTGAAGTTTAAAGCATTCCGCTTATTAACAAACTGATGGACTGGAGCACGGTATTACTTTGGTAAACTTTGGCTATGCTAGGCATGGGGACTCCTGGGAACCCTCCCAGCTCCCTCTCCACATCCATCGGTATTTTCCCTTTGTTCCTATGCATAAACAGCTGGAGTCAGACCCACGATTAGAAGACAAACACATATTGGCATGTCTGTGGATCTCACATGGTAAGGCTAGGGAGAGACAAAAACCAGTGGTGGAAAGATACTGTGCAGTCCACGAAAGACAACGTGCCGAATCCTGCGGATCCAAAGCTCAGCTAGGGGGCGCTACCCAACAAGAAAGGGCTTGAGGACTGTGCCGTCAGCTTTTGGGGGATGTTATAGAACCACAAAGATGAAGGATCCATCTATGGGAAATGATGAGGTGTTATACATCTAGAACAAGAAATAATCTGATGTCCAGAGCTTCCCAGGGCGCCCATTGGAGTAGACACATCTCACAGTAGGATCATAGGCACTGATATCATGAGGTTGAAATTAGATGATGAGAATCACTATGAGAGTGACTGTGACTTCTTACACATCCGCTGGTGACTCTGTTCTGTTTGCACAAATGCTGGCCTCTACGTTTAGGCTCAGAGTAGAACCACAAGCAATGGTTTCATGTCCTGGCCCTGTTCATTTCATCTCTGGTTAATTTTGTGCTTTTCCTTCTAGCTCCCATCTTCATTGGCTCCCTGGCTTCACTATTTAGCTTTAAACCCTCCTAAATATGGGTGTCCCATTATGAAGGCTATTTGCTAACTGTTTAAAGTCTGCCCAGATCTTCTATTATGGGCATTCTGTCTCATCAGCTCATTTGATGTCAACCAGCAGGAACCATATAAATAGCTTGCATTGCCTCTTGACCACATAACCCCCTCAAACTTTTATCTGTATATTGTCCTAGAGAACAGGAAGCATGAATCCTCTTTTCTTTATCTCCATGCATAGTTTCCCGATAGAGAGAAGCAGACACCTCATTGTGTACAGCTCTGTGGATGTAGCTGAATTGTTGATTTGGATGAAACTTTAACTTTAAAGGTTAGGGACAAGCAAGAGTAAATACCCATCCTGTGATGCTCTACAGATGGGGGTGTGTGTGATTGATCGCCAGGAGAAGGCGTTTCTTCTGGTGAGGAACAAGCTTTGATGGGATACTCTGAACAACGTCGACATGGTCTTAAATCTCTGGAGAGCCTTAAAAAGTAGAGAATCATATTTAGTGGGTGAGGAGAGTAGGCTGGGATCCTACAAGTCTTACAACCCCCACAGTGATGATGTTGGGCCTTGGACCACAGTTTGATTACTAAGGACTCCAGTGACAACATTACCTCCACCACCACCACCCCTCAGTAGCATTCTCCTCTGCATCTGTGATTTTTCTTTGTGATCTGGGTGATGAAATCTATACCCTAAACATGGAATGGATGAGCTTTTGATTAAGATATAGGGAAGTTTCTTATAAGTTAACAGGCAACCATCCCAAACTAAACTTCAGTCACATAAACAAAGTTTTATGAGTGATGTTCTTGCTTTCCCACAACTGGTATTAATACTCTCTCAGAAATGCTCCAAAGATGGCAAGAGAAGCTGGCGGGCGTGCATGTGTGGGGAATGGATATTATTAAGACCAACAATACCCTGTAGAGACGTCATTCCTTTAATCAGAGAAGCTTAAAAAACGGGCCACGGTGCTAAGGTGAATGCGGGTTAGAACAACCTACCACAATGGGAGAATTAGCCATTTACACAACCACAGTGGGACCGACCGCTCCCTCGACTCCTTTGATTCCTCCCTTAAGTTGAATCCTTGGAGCAGTGCTTCTCACTCGCCCGTGAGCCCAGCTGGCTGTCTAACCTCCACCAGGGTGCACTGTTTCCTTTTAATGTCTATTCCCCAGGGCTTCCTCTGGGTGATGCTAGAACCTAAGATCTTAGCATCACTTTGCCCTGCCATTGTCCCTTGCATGGTAGCCCAGGCCACTGGTGCAGAGCCCTGAGCGAGGTCCAATGGGGGCTGCAGAAAAAGGGAGGGAGCAAGTGTTGCTTCTTGCCGTTTAGGTTCTCATAAGGTAGCTGAAGAGAGAAGAGAGGTACTCGTAAGACCACTAACCATATCCAGCAGGAAATAAGTTCCAAGTGAGCAAGACATGGGATACGGGCTGACGAGGACATGGGGAAACGTAAATGAACTGAGCAGAAAGGCTTCATCGAGAAGGTAGGAATTGATTCATTCCTTGAAGGGAAGAAAGAATTAAATGGTGCCCGGGAGGTCTACAATACCACCGTTTCCAGGAACGTTCTCTCCTTCAAATCTCGTTCTTGGAACAACTCTGTGAGGAGAGGAGAATTGCCAGTGGATTCATTTTGATGAGAAAAGATGCCAATAGCCCTTACTGTGGTCCCGGTCATGTTGCTGAAGGTTTCCTGCCGAAGGCTGTATAGACTCCGGTGCAGGTCATGATACAGTTAAATCTTCCATTTCCTCTATTTTCTTAAAAAAGAAAACATGCTTTACGGGGAGATATTTTAATCAACCCAAGTTTCTCTCTGGACTTCAGAAAAACCCTTACACCTGATTCTCAGCTTAAAAAAATCGTTTATATTTCAGACCTCAAGCATTCAATTACTTAAACATTGTCAGAAACAGATTAATAATGACAGAGCTGGGTAAAACTCCAAAATGATCTTTATGCACTCACACACATACACACACACACACACACACACACACACACACACACACACACACCATTATTTCAGGCTTCATATTTCAAAGTTTTATCAAACTACCCCCACCCCTTAATCTAAACCATTGTTTTCCAAGGGAAATTTAATAATAAGATCCGCCATGTGTTTCTGCTTAATTTTGGAAGCCTGTGTTATGCAGTCAAAGATTCTCATTTGAAAATAATTCCTGTCCTTATTCTAAAACTGCCAGGGGGATTAAGATTTAAAAAACATGTCGCAGCTCTCAAGTTTCAGTTTTGCCTAAAGCCAAGCAGTGCTGGGAGATCAAAGTTTGGAGCATACTTCTAAAGTTAGACCCTGTGCCTGGCTACCCTAGCTCACAGCTCACAAACGGGGAGCAGAGGCCCCACAGCTGCCTGTTCAGGTCCTGTGATGATTAGCTCAGGGCAGGGGGAGACCCTCTTCCTGCCCACAGGCAGTCTACTGAGCCCTGAAGGCACAGTAGGCCACAGGCTTCCTGACTTAAAACACTAAACTTGGGAGGGGCTAGAACTGAACCGGAGCTGCTGCTGGTGGGTGTGTGCTGCCTGCCGTGCCTACCTTTAGTGCAGGCTGCTTGATGGCTTGGCATTTCCATCTAACAAATGCTTACAAAAGGACAAACTGGGGTGGGTTTGCTGTTTGCTATTTTTAAACCATGTCTAGTGCTTTTAAAGTGAGTGGTGTGTGTGTGTGTGTGTGTGTGTGTGTGTGTGTGTGTGTCTGTCTGTCTGTCTGTCTGTCTGTCTGTCTGTCTGTGTTTCCTTAAGACCCTGTCTATGTTTCCTTAAGCCGCCCAACCCTATTTGCCTCCTGTTATTTGGTCCCTAATTTGCCTCTTTCAAACTTGAATAGAACTAGCCATAAATACTTAGAGCATGAGATGTTCAGATGCTGTCAAAGAACACAAAGGCTGCTTGTGTCTCTCTATTCACCCTTCTGCAACAGTCGACTTGTCTGTGGGCAGCGAAGCTGCAGAGTTCAATTCCGAGTTCAAATCCTAGGGCTCAGAGATCTTGGACATCCAACATCAGTGTGGTTCTCGACAGTAAAGAGCCCCAGTTTTGCAGAACTGATAATGAACTTGACTATTAAACACACCTTAACCTAGCCAGGCACAAATGCTCAACTTTGGGAAGTCAGCCATAGTGAAGGGAAGTTGTAGTCTTTCCCCGTGGCATGGGATCTGCCCTCCTCTTGCTGCTGGAAGCCTTCTACAAGGCAGTCCTTCACATGTGACTAGTGCCATCGAGGCTTCCTGTTGAGTGCTGGTCCCCTAACAGCTGCTCATGGAGAAACACACAAAGCATCCTCCTGTTCGCAATCAGAGCCTGCTCCTCACTGAAAATGCTCCTTGAACCATTTTCACACTAAGCCCTGATGTCACAGTGGCTTCTTCCTTTGGAGGCAAGATCTACTGTTGTGCAGTTGATCATGGGAGAACAGGTGAACTGCAAAGCTTTGCTTAAGCTGTCCACTTGGCTATTTTTACCCTGGGAGGGCTGAGTCAGCTCTCCACTCCCCTTCTCCAGAACACAGTCGATCAGCTCCTTATGTAAAAGAGCCATCAGATGGGTTCTTTATGGATGCTTATTGAATCTGTCCTTAAGGTTTTACATGGCCTCTGAAGAAGGAGACTCCCTAGCTAAATGGCTGGTAGGCAGTCTCTCTGGTACCCGAAGCCAATTTTGGAGGAGAATAGCAATTCAGTTTAAACCTTTTCTTCAAATTTTGGTCCTAAAAGCTGCTTTAGGTAGAAACTAAGTGTCAATGTTATGAAAAGTTAAGGTATTTAGGGAGTGCTAGGGTAAGTGAATGTATTCTTCATGTGAGAACATACATGTAAGGTAGAACATGGGCCTTGATGTTATGAACTGAGTTGTCTTCCCCTCAAAATATCCATGATAAGCCTCCCTCCCAGCATCGCAGAATATGATTGCAGTAGGAGAGAGTTTCCCAGTAGATAGCTGACTATAAATGAGAGCAGCAGGGAGGGTCCTAACTGCGGGTGTCTACTGCTCTCATAGGAAGACATCAGGAAACAGGAAGGAACTGACGATGAGTCTCTCAGTGTCAGCACCTAGTGACAGATACCGTAGCAGATGGACAACTGGACAAATGCAGTGTCTATAGGGCGAAATGCAGCACAAAGCCACAAGACAGAGTGTCTGGCTGTAGCTGCTCTCTAAAACCCACCTGGAAGGATATTTCGAGAAGACTGGGAATAAAGAGCGAGCTGTTCATTTGGTATAGCCTATGGTCTGACTTATTGAGGGATTCAGTTTTTAACGAGGGGGACAGTTGGACCCTAAGGACATGAACTCCTGTGCAGTTTTTATTGTGTGTATGTATGGGGGGGTGCTGACGCTACCAAACTGGCAATCTCTCACAATACCAGGTGCGTTACAGATTGGTGTGTGGGCTTTTGTGAATTGGTTGCATATAAATGAGGAACATTTAAATAAAAAGGAGATCTAGAAACTTTCACTAGTTTGGTTTTTTTTTTTAAATTATTATTATTTATAGCTACTTATGCACAATGCTGGCTTCCTTTCCAAAGGAGTTTGTGTCAGGTCTATCTATCAAGCACAGGCAGAAAAGTGCTGTGGTCTTCAGTATTTAGGCTACCCAAGACCTTCCTGTATATGGAGAAGAGAACATGTGGGTTGAGGAAACAGGGGTGGTGAGAACGGAGAGCTGGCTGGGTAGATGGTATGATTTAGTGAGAAGAGACTGGACTGAGAATGGAAGGCCTATACTCAATCCAGGACCAAGCAAGATGCATTTGCTCCAGGGTCCACATTGATTTGAACCTATTCTAGAACTTTCCTGGATGAGTTCTCCCTAAGATTCAAAATGGAGGGCTGTACTCTTGAGAAAGCTATGGTTGTTTTTCTTATTCTAGGAACTCAATGCACCAAGAGAAGAGGCAGCCGTAACATCTGGAGTGGGTACTCCAGCTCACCCTGGTGAGGGACGCAGGACCCATCTCAGCCAGACAGCAATGGTGGAAGCCCAGCTCCTCTGCCACTCACAGTCTGAAATCACTGCTCAGAGTCCATGTACCAATGTTCTTCGGGGCCACCTCCCTTTCTCATCTTCTCCTTTCTTTGCTCAGTGTTCTCTGAGCATTGTCTTCATTTACCCTGACCTGGGAAGTCTCTTTCCATTCTTTCCCTGACCTGCTCTGGAGCAGCAGGTGTTGTTTTCCTGGACGGACTCACTTCTCTCTGTTCTGAATGGATGAGGGCTGGAAACCAGAGTCAAGCTGGTAAAAGACATAAAGGAAAGGATGCTTCCAGTGAATGCATAGTAGGCACTCGTCTCACAGTGTTCTTCCCCACTGCAGTGGGTCTACCCTGAGTATTCTTCCTGCCTCTATATTAAGGATGCCTCTGCTCCACAGCTAGCTGGCATTTTCTAGGGGAGGCTCAAGCCACACTGGCCTGTAGTATGACCCCATTAGTATTATATATAGCACATGGTAGGTCCACAACACTGATTGCTGATTGGCTACTTATTGGCTCATAACTAAAAGCCTATGCTGACAGCTCTTTGATCACAGGCACTCCGTGAGAATTAGAAGAGCATTGTTATCCATATGCATGTTCATTCAAACCAGCCTCAGAGGCTTCTGGTCACCTTCCTTTGCCACATGGAGCTTTCAAACATACTGCTAAGATGTTCACACACACAGAGCTTGCTTATTTTACTTATATTAAAACAGACGTGGTCATGTTTAGCAAGCGTCTCAAATCAGCGGCTGGGTGGTAACTGTAGACCAAGACAACTCATATCAAAGCAGCCTTATTGTTCATGGTGCTGAGCAAAAAAACCAGACTCCATGGAATGGCGGGCTGATAGTGCTCTGGTTGTCACTGTGGGCAAGGATTGTCTAAGAAGAATAGGGGGACATGAACAGGTTCTTAGGAGCACAAATTGTACATCAGGGTAACATCGTGGAAGTGCTAGTCAGTAGAAGCAAGGAAGGCTCACAGGAGGGAGGGAGATGAGGGTATCCAGAGTCATCTAGATTGTTTGTGTTCCACACACACAGTGTTCTGAGAAGAGGGACTGGACTCTTTACTTTATAGCTGAGGGAACTGGGGGTTCAAGATGGGGAAGAGAAAATTCTGGGTTATACTGTGGTGGCCTTAAAATGTCGACAGATTTGGCTTGTGAAAGAGGAAATGTAGTTTTTCGGGGAGGCACCAGTGGGCAGAACTACAACCTGTGGGTTGTGGGCAGGAAGACAGACTTCGTTCCGATATTCAGCAGCAGAGACTTCTAGCAATGAGCTCCTGGTGCACGGCAACAGAGGTGGAATGACTGGGAGCGGTGACGAGATGGCTGGAACAGAGTCAGGAGACTCCCAAGCCTTCTCACTTGTTAGCTTCTGACATTGTAGTGTCTGGGAGCCAACCCACCCTCCAGGAGTGTGGGTCTGTATGAGGGTCCTTTTTTTTTAATGTATACAAGTATGCTGCACATTCAGACACACCAGAAGAGGGTATCAGACCCAATTTCAAATAGCTGTGAGCCATCATGTGACTGTTGGGAATTGAACTCAGGACTTCTGGAAGAGCAGTCAGTGCTCTTAACTGCTGAACCATCTCTCTGGCCCATGAAGGTCTTTTTTACACTGAAATCCTGTAGGTAGAGCTATAACCTACCTACAGGGCTGCACAGTTTCAGTAGGCCCACCTTTGAATGTGATTATTTGAGCAACAAAGCCATAAAGGGACAGCTTTGGGCCTGGAGAGATGGCTTAATTGTTAACTGCTAGGTTCACAAGCAACAGAAGCAGCTTTAGCTTGATGGGGGCAATATCGATTTATGTTCTTTATATGACATTGGCCTCAGTGAGTGGTATTTTGTGTTTTGGGCAAAGTCATTTAACCTCTATTCATCCTTCTGAAAAATGCTCACAGTAGAAGCAAAGACCACCAGATAGGTGCAGTGTGGACTAACCATCTTTTAAACCCATGACCTTTAACATGAATGTGGCAGCCCAAGTAGTTTAAGGCAAGAAGAAAATCACTCCTGCCATATTATTTAGCCAGTAGTACTAGTCAGATTTCAGCATTTGTCCTAGTAGTAAACAAACAAATGATAACAGCCCAACCCAGAGTGACTAGACCACTGGTGCAGCTCCTCTTGTTTGTAATTATATTTTAGTAATTTTTTTTAATTTTTTGTTTTGTTTTTTTGTTTTGTTTTATTTTGTTTTGTTTTTTGAGACAGAGTTTCTCTGTGGAGCCCTGGCTGTCCTGGAACTCACTCTGTAGACCAGGCTGGCCTCGAACTCAGAAATCCACTTGCCTTGCCTCCCAAGTGCTGGGATTAAAGACATGCGCCACCACTGCCCGGCCTATTTTAGTATTTTTATAGGACTCTTTTTCTTGGGAAAATATCAGTGATTTATTCCCTTGGGAATTTAATGACATATAAATACAAGAAAAGTGGGAGGTGAATGTTGTCTTTACTATGTATGCATGTATGTATGCATGTATGTATGCATGTGTGTATGCATTTATGTATGTGTGTGTCTCTACTTTGATATTTTGAGTCCGTTCATGGAAAGCTACACCTTTGCCTGAGTGCTGCAAACTTTGTCTCCTCAGGTCAGAGAAGGGTCTTCTGGAGAAACCCAAGCATCAAATAAGCAGGGACACTGAAGACGTGAGTTCACCATGGTATCTGACATGTGCTCAGCTGGAGGAAACAAGAACTGGCAATCAAACTACCATAAATACTGAGGAACCTTGGCTGTTTTACATTACCAAGAAGCTCTGAGGTAGGATATGAATTCTATGACGTTGATGTCATCCTTCGGTTTGTCATGCTAAATGACATAGCCCTGTGCTCAGGACAGCCCACCACAGGCCAGCAAGATGGCTGCAGTACATCAAGATGTCACTTTCAGTTAGTCTTACACAGGAGCAAATAAACATTTCCCATAGATCCACATAGGAACTTGTCTTTTATATGCCTGGGCAAGCTGATGCTGTGTAGACAAGTATTGACAAAGTGACTCGGTGGAGAGACAGAAACAATTGGTTTTGAAGAAACCAGCAAACTTTCTTAATGGGGCAAATAATAATTATGTAGGCTGGTTATGGAGCAAAATAGATGACATTGTGTAGGTACTTAATTTTACATAGTTTCCAAATGTAAAAATGACTTTGTAAATCCAGAAATCATGTATGCATGTGTGCCTGCATGCATGTACTTGCAATACATGCATACATACTAAGAGAAATACTGAGATTGAATTTTAAAACTTGGCGTATGGGACTGAGAAGGAATGGAAAGTCGTGCAGAGTCCTCAGGCTGAGGGACCTCCGGGAAGAGCTGGCGTATCCTCTGAAGCCCAGAGGTCATCTGCCGACAAATTCTCTCTTGCTCAGGGGGATTCCATCTTGTTCGCTCTTCAAATCTTCAACTGATTGTACATGGCCCTACCCATACTGTGGAGTGGATGCTCTCCAATGGCAAGAAAGTTGGGGACACAAAACTCTGGGTTTCGGCAAAGGTGAGCTTAGATGGGATCTTCTGCAGAAAGCTGAGGAGGGGAAGATCTTGATTGGCTGTGTCAGTTGACTTTCAGTGGCAGTGACAAAGTTCCTGAGGAGAACAAGGTATAGAGGAGAAGTTTTCTTTGACCCCCAGGGATCGAGAGATTTCATGTCAGTCAGCAGGCACCTCAGCTTCTAGGGTGGTGCTGAAAGGCCTCTCAACATCATGATGGGTTGTGGAAGAGAAAAGCTGATTGCCTCAGGACAGCAAGGAAGCAGGGAGCTGAAGTCCTGAAGGACAAAATGAGGTACCCCATAGTATATCCCTAGTCTTCGCTGCTTCCTTCCGTGTGTTCTGCCTCCTAGTCTCTACTGCCTCAAAACACCACCGTAAAATTGGGAATCCATCAACTAATCAATGACAAGTAACAACAAAGAGTCCATTCGTGGGTTAGAACTCTCATGACATAATCACTACTCTAAAGCTCCACCTCTGAACATTTTATTGGGGAAAGAAGCCTCGAACATGTGATTATGGGGGTCATTTCATTCCCAAGCCATATCACCCTATGAGTCAAGTACAGATGCTCATTTCCAGGTTCATCTGGCCTGCTTTGTTTCAGGAGATATGACAAGTAATTCAGCATTAAACACTGTGGTGGGCACTGTGGAACGGAGCTCTGTGGAACAGTTATTTGTCCTTCCTAAAACCATCTCTAGATATGAGGGCAGATAAGAACAAACAAATAAACAAATAGTATCATCTCTTGGTCTTCATCTGTGAGTCTTGAGGAGGAGGTTTGCTGTCATCTTGCTGTCCTTTTGGAACTATGGAAAGGGATAGTTTAGTTTTCCACAGTATCCAGAGACTGACCCTGACATTTGGTGCCTGGTTACTGGGATATCAAATGTCCTATAGTTAAAGGTTGCTCCAATACATTCTACAATGTTGCCACTCAAGATAGCAATAGTTTAAGGCGAGTTGACATGCAACTATGTCTAGTCTGATGTGGGCTCATGTCTCTAATGAAAGCCAGTCAGGGACTATGAATAGCCTTGGTGGGAACAGGGACACTCCTGCTTTGGGGCAGCATGGTGGATTGTACAGCTTCCAGGGAAGTTGCTCGTGTTTCCATCCCCAGATTTAGAATAGTTATTACTGCCTTTTTCTGATAGATGGCAATAAAACATCTTGGGAGAGGACATCCCATTATTTCATACTAAGCTAATAGGATAAGACTGGAGGTGGCAAGAGAGAACAATGTGCTACAGAGAGTTTCCAGTGTGGAGTGAATTTGAGTGGTGAGAAGTGGCAGATGGTGACAGAAGCGATTGTGGTCAGGTCTCTGGCCAGTGAAGTGCAGTAAGCAGAGATGCAGGCTCCCACCGTATGAGGGAGGTGTGTAGGTCTCTAACAGCTGTGAAAGAGTCAAGGACTGTGACTCTCTTTCGCTGATATCTTTTGGCTAAGGATTATGGTCTGGGGTGGGAAGGAAAACACACTGTTCTATATACTTTCAAAAAGGAGGAACCTTGTCTATAATGTGCTGTTAGAGTATAACAGTTATGCACACAAGAAAGAGTAAGGAATGTGACCACATTACCAAGGTCTTTGGGGACAACAACTCTGACTCCAGTAGGTCTGAAGCGATTCATTAAATCAATGAGCTAAGGAGGCCAGTCTGAAGGTTTCTTATGATTAGCAAAAAGGGCTCCATATGAGGGCCTAGCAAACCTGATTATCATATTCACATCTTTTACTGGTACAGAGGTGAAAGCCCCTGAACTTTCCTACCAACTTGCCCAGAGAATGGGCACTGCTAGAAGAGGAAAGGTTGTAGTTTGAAAAGCTGTCATCAATCAAAACAACAAAAGTGGAGGATTCTTCAGAAAACACATCCTCGGACACAACCCTGATTAACTCCGCATATTTGCAGTGATGACTGAGCAAGAAGAGATCATGGTAGGTTCCCAGGCACTTTCTTCTATGTGGGGCCTCATCCAAGAGACAGCTACAGAGGCTGGCTTCCTTTAGGATAGCCTGGAGTTTAGGAGCTGTCGTACAAAGAGTCATCAAAAAACAGAGAAGCCTAGGTGCCAATGGTATTCAAACTAGAGACACTAAGGTCTGTTCTAGGTCTTATAACTTTCTTGGAGTTCTGTTAAATTCGCAGGACACTTTCACTGCTTAGGACAAGAGTATTTCCTGCCATCAGAATCAGGGTGGCGCTCTTAACTGGCAGGGCTTCTTAAGGAAGGTGTGCTGACGCTTCGTTTCCACACCTCTGGAGATGAAAAATGTCGCTGCTCTTGCCATCTCTCGGGAGGCTGAGAAAAAATGATGAGCAGGGTCCTTAATGTAGCTCTAGCTAAGTACACTTAGGGAACGAAGGAGCACAAGAAAAGAAGGAAGGCAGAGTTATTGAGGCAACAATTCAGATTTAATTGCATTTGATATAGACCACCCTTTAAAAATAGTTTGGTTGTTTAAAGGCTGCAGTAATTTATGGAACACTCCGCTTGCTTCCAGGGAAGTTGACAAGTCTGGACTGAATCAAGAGAATCAGCATAAATCTCAACCGATGCCTAATTTTAGAGATGTCTGGTCCTCTAAACGAGTCTTGCCACAGCCAGATGGGGTGGGAGACAACATTGGAGGGTGGAAACGAGAGAGGTGCCAAACTGAAGCTCAAAAGGTTAAACTCATTTTTGTGGTTGATAAATCCCAAGCAAAAAAATGAACTGGATTGTGGGAAGCCTCATATTCTGTGAGCTGGAGCTCCTTGGGGGGTGGGAGGGTGGGATTGGGGTGGGGACAGCTGCTGTCCCAAGGGATGCGGGCATTAAGTAACTCATGCTGCTTAGCTCCTTCCCTATCACCTGCCCATCCCCGAAGGATAATAGCACAGCTGTGAGCAGGTTGCTTGTCCACTTCAGCCCCATGCTGGCTTGTGTGGTCACTGCAGGTGTCCCCTTCTCCTCTGGGTGACAGGCCTCAAAGCTTCCCTTAGGTTTTGAGCACTGAGAAACTTCTGGAAGGCTTCCTGTCCTGTTCCTCTCTGCAGTACCTGTTGGTTCAAACACTTGTGTGCTTGGTTATGTTAGAGTTAGGCTTAAGTGAAGACTTAAATCAGACTTCTGATTTCAGCGTGGGATACAAGACAGAGCATCTACCATTTTGAAGCCAGTGCATGACAGACGGTGTGAAGATGGCCATCAAGATACTCCCATGGCCTTTGTGCCCCTCAGATACCGCATCTCCTATGCATTTTGCTCTGGCGATGGTGATGAGCGTATTATTTTATCCAAAGCAATGACAGGAGTAGAGACTTTCTGGAGTGGATGAGTAACTGCTTATTCATTTATGGGGGCGTAGTGCCAGGAGCCAGAGTCTAGGATCATAACGCATTTGAAGTTTAAGACCGTGATGGGTTTGGGAAATGTTTCTTCAAGCTTTGTTCTTTAACCATCTGATGAGAATCTCTGGCTAACAACACATTCCCAGGCTCTCCTCCTAGCCACAGAAACTTTTGGTTGCCTGAAAAAACTCTCTCTCTCTCTCTCTGTCTCTCTCTCTGTCTCTCTGTCTCTCCCTCTCCCTCTCCGTCTCTGTCTCTCTGTCTCTCTCTGTCTCTCTCTGTCTCTCTCTGTCTCTCTCTCTCTCTCTCTCTCCCCCCACTTCAGTGTGTGTGTGTGTGTGTGTGTGTGTGTGTGTGTGTGTGTGTGTGTGTGAAGGCCACAGATAAACTTTGGGTATCTTCCTCTATGGATCACTTTGTTTTTGAAGCAATCTCTTGCTAAATTTAGAGCTTACTGATTTGCATAGACTGGCTAGTGAGCCGCCCCAGGAATACTTTTGTTTCTTCTCTTCCACAGCAATAGAATTAGTGTTGTCCTGCTTCACTCAATCTTTTCATTCAGTTTTGTTTGGTTTTGGTTTTGGTTTTGGTTTTGGTTTTGGTTTTTCATGAGTTCTGGGAATTGGGATCAAACTCAGGTTCTTCTGCTTGCCCCTCAAGCAGCGAACACACTGAGCTACCTCCCCAGCACCAGAATTGACCTTCCTTTTTCTCCAAAATGCCCAGCTGTCTCTGAGGCCAACCTAAGTTCAATGATCACTAATGTAAGGAGCCATCAGTCCATTTTGGTGTCCCTGGGAAAAGAGAACATTGCCTGAATCCCATTGTCAAGTGTGAATTTGTTACTGCACTAAAGACCAAAGAGTCTTTGAAACTTTGGAAGACTCATGCCCAGAATTTCAAGAAAAACAAACAAAAAATAAACAAACAAACAAAAAACCTAGCTATGTGGCTATGGGACCTGTTCCAGATGCTTCAGCCTTTCTCTACGCACCTGAGGAATGCGCCTATCAAGGTCTTCATTGTGAAGATTATAAAGCTCTATAGAGATCTATAGTGAGTCCCACTGAGGGTGGGCCACTTGGCCAGTAAGCATCTGTCTGTCTTCCCCTACCTGCCCTTAGTGATTGCCATCATTTTAAGGGCAGGAACAATTTCAGAGGTTCCTGTCATTGTCATTATCATTGTCATTGTCAGCATGGCAGGGAATATGGTAGCATGCAGGTAGACATGGCTCTGGAGAAGTTGCTGACAGTTTTACATCCAGATCCTAGGGAGAGAGGATGGGAGGGAGGGAGGGAAGGAAGGAGGGAGGGAGGGAGGGAGAGAGGGAGGGAGGGAGGACCACTGGGTCTGACTTGGATTTCTGAAACCCCAGATGAGCTGTTTGCAAGAGAGCTGGGTTCAACTGAGAGTCTTTGGCTCAATGAATAAGGTAGCAAGATACCGAGGAAAACTCCTGGGGTCAGCTTTAGGCCTCCATCTGTACTTACATACTTGGGAGTATGCACAGATAGATATATGGGCAAGCAAAACACCTATAATCATGGTGGGATGGGTCTATTTACCACAGTGTCATCAAATCTGCGGACCAAGGACTTATTCCATGTTACTAGATGGGGCTCAAATTCTGGAAGTTAGAATTCCCACTTGTTGCTTTTAAACAGCCACTAAAACCATTTGTTTCCTCTGCAGATCAGCAGGCTATAAGACCCCTCCAGGACAGGAGGTGGGACAGGTGCTCCCTTGGTGCTGAAGGAATCCTTTGAAGGAGGATTCTGAGCCCAGCCTGAGAAGTCCACAGCTGATCAGGAGAAAATGCTGCCCCTGCTTGTTCCAGGAGGCCAACAGGAAGACTGGCCGATTCTTCCAAGGGATTCCAGAAGCTTTGCAACCTGCCCTCTCTCACAGACAGACTCACAGACAGACGGATGAGAGAACGAAGCTCACGTTCATTATTGTGACATAGTTTTTATACAGACTGATTCAGTGTATTTATATAAAGCCCAATATTAAAACCAATTTATTTTTCCTTCTTGACCATTAGCTGTCCTTTCCGATCACCCCACCAAAGCAAGTTGCACTATTAAAGGGAAATGCTGAAGTTTAGAAATTTCTTTATGTCCATGTGAATATTGAAATTTGGGAAAGAACAAAAGTATCCCATTCTAATGTGGTCTTTAGGGGAAGAGCTGGGGGGGGGGTCTTTTTAAGGGGGCAGGATCAGTTAAAAAATAGCATTCATTCAAAAGCATGATCATTCCTAGTTTTAAAAAGAAATCCTTTGTAAGAATGAGGCAGGCATACAGTCTACTGACTCGGAAGCTGAAGATATTTTCCCATATTAATTCATTAGTTTTTTTTTTCTCTGTCTAATTAGATCCACCTCATTCTTACAGGATTACATGTATTTTTAACATCTGTTTTTAGAATGATCTCTTGTCTGTGGACCAATGATAACACACACATTCAAGAGCAGAGTCTGAAGTCTAACTGCACGGTGGGAAGGAAGGTGATTTTCTTCTGCCCAGTTAAAACACCTCACTGAATAGATTATTTGCTCTTTGTCGATTTTTATCTGCCCTTTGTTCCTCGGCTCAGAAGAACATAGCTGCTTTCTACTGTTTCTCTCTCGCTTGTCTCTAATCCTACACCGGGCACCTAGCCTCGCTTCCACCCCTCCTCCATCTCCCACCCTCCTTCATTAGAAGGTTCCCTCTGTTCCCATTTCCTCTTTTACTTCATCGAGAGCAGCTGGGCTATGTGCTCACAGCAAATTAGCTGTAAAATAAAGCACACTCCCCCTTCTTTTTCTTTCCTTCTTTTTTTTTTCCAGGGTGTTGTGAAAGAGAAAAGATGGTTAGAGAAATTATCCTATGCTAAGCAAGTGTGGACAAGGATCAAATAATCAGAAGACATAAGAGTGCTAGAGGCGTCACTTATAACCATAAGCCATAGGAAGAGCATCTCTCTCTTGGGGGTCCCGACTACAACACTTTGGATGCTCACTCGCAAGTTCCTGACCAGTGGCATTTTCCTCTCAGTTCCTGACTTTCACAGATTCCCCCCCACCCCGTGAAGTCCCAATTGGAATATGAGTTCTTTAAAATATTATAATCGAGCTGCAGTCCCAGTGCCTTTTGGCTCTGCTTTTCCGTACGTGTTTAAAAATGCAACAGCAATTGTCATAGTTATTCATCAATTTAAAAGGCATAAAGGCATAGAAATTGGGTACGGTCTCAAGAGGAAAAAAAAATGGTTCTTTAAAACAAAACAAGACAAACAAAAACATGCATATACAATGCGCGCACTCCTATCCACTGGTGCATATATGATTATAGATACACATGGAGAGGTCAGAGGACAATCCCAGGTGTCTGTCCTTTCTAGTTTGAGTCATGGCCTCTTTGTTTCCCTGTTACTTACACTAAGCTTGCAGGTTGGAAGCTTCCGCGGCTTCCTCTGTCAGCCCCTTCCACCTTCGCATAATGTCTCAGAAATTATAGACCAGTACTAAGTGTCTGGCTTTTGTGTGCTGTCCAGGGATTTGAACTCGGGTCCCGACACCTGTGCAGCAAGCACTTTTTACCCTCAGAGTCATCTCCACCAGTTTGGGAGTTAGTTTAAAGGCGAGGAAGTGGAATCAAGTTGGCCCAGAGCAAGATGCATAATTAAATAAATCTTTAGTACCTCCAGGAGGCTTCTTGGCTCTCTGTGTTCATGGTGGGTGGGGTTACTTTTCGGTAATAGTCTGTGGGGTGTGAAGAATGGACACCCCCTTCCCCCACAAGGCCTTGCATTTTCTGGGCAAGCGCCCTACCATTGAACTAAATTCCCAGCTAGTTTCACTTTTACTTCATTAGGAGTAGCTGTCCTATGTGCCCAGTGACAATGATTGTTATCAGATGTGAGTGTAATACGCCAGTGTACTTGTATTCTTTGACACACACAAAACAGACATATGCCAGTTGGATGAATGGAAAGAATCCGCCAGGTGTAGCGCCAGGGAAGTCATGGCCACACCACTGTTCACTCTGTTTGCCTGCTCAGAAATTATATATTTTTTTATTCAAGCAATGCAATATTCCCCTTCCCAAATGGTGCCTGTTGCCTAAGTATGTGGGGCAGCAAAAGCATAAGTATCTCAGATTTGTTTTGTACCTTTCAAGTGTATGCAATTATAACTTTAACACTAGCTTATTTAAAAGGTGCTTAAGAGGAATCCTGGAACTTCTTAGTGGAACACACACACACACACACACACACACACACACACACACACTAAAATTGAAAGTGGTGATCTGGAGCAATTGCTTAGAAGTCAAGCTCACTTGCTGCTTCTGTAGGAGTCTTGGGCTTGGTTCCCAGTATTCCACACGGCAGCTCACAACTCTAGTTGTGCATACATGTGGTGCATATACACACAGGCAGGAAAAGCAGTTATATGCATAAAAGTGTGGGGTTAGAGAGATGGCTCAGAAGTTAAGAGCACCAACTGCTCTTCTAGAGGACCCATGTTCAAATCCCAGTGCCCACATGGCAACTCACAACTGTCTGTAACTCCAAGATCTGACACCCTCACACATGCATGCAGATAAAACACCAATGTACATAAAATAAAAACAAATAAACATTTAAAAAATTGAAAGTGTGAGTTAGGAATGACTGTTGCTACATTACATAACAGCCTTAATATATAATTTCTTGATGTTTATAAATTTTAGTTTTGGATATTGAGTGTAGTGAAAAAATCCGATTGCCCATTTAAATTGAAGTAAGCGAGTATTTCCATTTTATTTCTATCTCCCTTTTCAAAAACGAAATGTACTTTTTGCTGTCAGAGCATTTGTAAGAGAAGAAAGTTTTTGAGTTGTCATAAGAGGTTAGCAGGGTAGACTAGGGTAGAGATCTGGGTTTTGCTCAACCCAATACAATTAGTTATGGCTCCTCACTGGCATAGACAGCATTATGTTAAGGGATCTTCAGAGGGGTTGACGGTCTGGACAGCACCTTGGAATGAAAGACTAAGCCCGGTGAAGCGGGGTATACAGGTTCTCAGGGTTCTAGAGCTGCAGGGTACCATGTAATAGATAACCAATAGCCACTTGTGGCTACTTAAGTGTCGATTTCTGCCAAGTAACTCTTCTTAAAATTAGGAATGAATGTCTTTGGTCCATTCAGTTTGTTTTCAAGTGCTTCAGTAGTCACACATGGCCATTGGTTCCCATAGGACAGTGCAGGCTGGACCACTTTCTGTGACCCCAGGGAATTCTACTTGGTACCTTTGGCTGAGTTGCTTACAAGTCTACCTGACATTTTGAAGTAGATCTTGAAAAGGGAATAGCATCATTTCTTTAGACAACACATTTTCTTCTACTACTGGAATCAGGCAAATACAAGCAGAGGAGAGAAACAGCCTTGTTGGTAGCATTTGGTCCTGAATGAAGGGTGAGAGGGTAAAATGGGGTTTGTTTAGAATTTGAGGGGTGGTTACCTTAAAGAATGCTAAATGGAAAGCAACATAATTGAGAAAGAATTCTGGACCAGACTATGGTGTCTAGATCTACTCAAAACTTTGGAGATATGTCATCAAACAGAACTGAATTCTCTGCTTCTTTTTTGATGGTAACACTATAACTTCATCAAGTTGCTATGAAAATTAAGTGAGATATGGCATACAAGGCCGTCATCACAGTTCCTGACTCTTATGACCGTCTAGTACATGGAAGCCATTGTTATTACATGGAACATAAATTGCTCTAAAATCTGCTGCTAAGAGAGACTAGGAAGCTTCAGACTCTCGGAAAATCTTCTGTCTTAAATCGTCTCTCTAAAGGCTAGAGGGATATTATGAAGGGGAGTTTCAAAACTCTTGCTTAGTTGGGAAGACCTTTCTGTTATTGTCACCAATGAATGATGGCTTGTCTCAACATTAAATTTATGCCCCCCCCCCAAATTTATGGGCCCCAAGTCATTCTTTTTAAATCTGAAGAAAGTGAGTTTTTCTTTTATTGTTTGTCTTAGTTTTGTTTAACCACTTTACTTAATCAGATTGAAAACAATCCTTTTTTGTTATTGTTGTTTGGGTTTTTGGTTTTTCCATCAGGGATGTCTTCATTTGAATTTCCAACTAATTGGGTTGAGAGACAAGAATTCCAAAGCAAATAGCTTATTTCATCTTTGCCTAGGTTCCTGAGTTAACCTTTGTCTACCAAGGTCTTACTTAGCCTAAAAGAAATGTTAGTTTCAATGCTTAATTATCTTGTCTCATGAAGCCATAATGTAGAAAAAAATGTAGATTTTCAAATATGTTATGAAACCAAAACTTTTTGTTGTTGCTGTTGTTTGTAGAACATGATTTTAATATTTTCAAAACCAAAACTTTTGTAATCTCTGACTTGTCCCTTAAAGAGATTATGCCTTCCAGGCTATCTATCTATCTATCTATCTATCTATCTATCTATCTATCTATCTACCTATCATCTACCTATCAGCCTATCTTCATCTATTATGTATGTATGTATCATTTATCTATCTATCTATCTATCTATCTATCTATCTATCTATCTATCTTCATCTATCTATCTATCTATCTATCTATCTATCTATCATCTATCATGTCTGTCTTTCTGTCTGTCTATCTTCATCATCATCACCATTTGCCATATATATATATATATATATATATATATATATATATATATTTACCTTTGTTTCTGCGTGGAGGTAGGAAGATGAACAGAGATGGGTCTGTCTAGGTCACATAGTATTTACACATACAAGATGCCTCATTCTTTCTCCTCAATATTATAATGGAAGTCACAATGAATTTTCTATCCCACTGGGTTGTGATGCGTACACAAATATGTTAACATACATTAATTGCTTGGCAGAGTACTGGCAACAACATCATTACTCATTAAGTGTTAACTCCAATTATTATCCCACAAAGTATCCACTGTGTAACTAGATAAATGGCCACAATGTTTTTTGATATGAACAGGCAGATTGAGAGGAAGGTATGGAGTGGTGATGAAAAATTTTATGATCTGCTTCTGGGTAATTGGGGCTACTCTACTTTCATGAGATAGCATATGAGAGGCTAACTCCTTTCTTATCTTTGACTCCAAAAGAAATGCTGAGGCAAGAGTTCAAATTAAAAAGGTTTATTCTCTTTCCTATACATATATATTTTTGAGACAAAGTTTCTTATAGCCCAGGCTAGCCCTGAACTCACTATGTAGTCAGCATGATCTTGAACTTCTAATCCTCTTACTTCTTTCTCCAGAGTGCAAGCACTGGGTTTATGTGATGGTGGGTATTAAATCCTTGGTCTTATACCTGTTAGGCAAGCATTCTATCAACTAAACTACATCCCTAGTATATGATGTTTATTTAAAAAGCAAAACCTAAGAAGTCTAGTTCTCCCAAACTTGTAATTATGCAAGAGTATAATTACTAGCATTAGAATTTTGATCACAGGGTGTATCTTTCAAACTTTGGATTTTGTTGGGGGACAGGAGTACCTTTTCATTTGGTATCTTCATGTTGTATGGAATCTGAAATAACACTGTCCAGGCAATGAGCTAGAGACCATCTTAACTTGGGCTGATGTGGAAATCTCTCACCTGCAGGTCTGGTCTACTACTCACCTTCTTATATAACAAAAAGCAGGGGAGAGATTGTAAAGTGGTCTAGCTGTGGTCCGTACTCATGTGTTTTGGCAAAGATGCCCTCCTATCACATCTCTGTTTGGTAACAGGGTGCAGAATTAACACAACTCAGCGTGGGTGCTAGGTCTATGCCATGAGTCCCTAAGGAAAAGGAGGATAACTGTTCACTGGTTTATTTTGCAGTGTTTAGGATAGTGACTGGTATATATGAAACTCTGTCACTGTATCTAATACATTTATGAGATGGGTACTATATAGATGAGGAGCTGACTCTGTGTTCAGGAGAGCCTGAACCTGAACCTTAGAAAGTTTAGCACTAGAATTCACCATCTTGACCTGCCAATAATTCTCAACCTGAAAAAATCATGAACTTCATCTGTACACTCTGCTCACTTCTAATTAGAAAACAAGCCATCGAAGATGCTTTGCTCTGGTCAAAAAAGACCTGACAATACTCTTAAATCTGTTGTAGGCACTGTCCTCCAGGCCACACTGCTGCTGTCCTCATGAGTCATCAATTGCCTTTTGAGAATTCATCATCACTTGGTCTGTGAACTACTGGCACTTTCTCCTACAAGGCCAGGCCAGGCGTGTCACTGGACCTTCACCTGAGTATCTAGCCAATCCTTCATAGGCAATTCTGCCTTAATTTCTAATTGTTTAGATGTCTCAGGGAAGGCTGGGGAAGACTAGAGGTAGGGAATTCCATCTATGCAGCAATGGGGAAGCCATCATATATGCTGGGTGAAGACTTTCTAATGTAGCTACTTTAGGGTTCCTCATGCTTCTGCCAGTAATTTTTCACTTTTGCTGTATAAGTAAACACAGGTCAGTGGTCATCAGTTTTGTTTTGTTGCTAAATCTTAGGAAAAGGGTATAGAATTGGTTCCATCTCTGTCATGGAAGGAATTTTAGGAACAATATTGATGATACCACAGAAAGATCATAAATGTCAGCACTTCATTTCTCTCAAGTGAATTGTTGTGTCCTGGTATACAACAAAAAGTAAACATGCCTTGAGTCTTCATGTCAAGATCCATTAGACATATAATCGTGTGTGTATATGGATATGTATCTATATTCCAATCAATC
>LR751736.1:95415-139700 GCA_902729485.2 Mus minutoides
AGACTTCTTCCTGATTGACAAACCACAGATTTTAAGTTTGGAATTTGACTGAGCCTCGGCCACTCTCTCTCCCACACTGAAAGAGTAGCTGCATCCTCATTTGATGCTTAGGTATGTAAAATGCCAGCACAGGTCAGAAAGGTCTACCTATGGAGACATCTGTTCCCTACAGACCCATGAGTAATAGCCTGGCTGTAGAGTGAGTGGGAGAAAGCCCTACTCAGCACAGAAACCGAGTGCTGTGCAGGCAGAACCAGGCCACGGGGAGAAAGGGAGCAGGCCAGCGACAATGGGCTGCAGGTGGCCAGAGGCAGCATTCTAGCAGGCAGCTTCTCTTCTCTGCTGCATTCCTTCCCTAATAGGAGTAGAATCCACACTGGGATAGGTGAGATAGCACACAGGCAGATTGTCCACCAGATGGTATAGTCTTCTATTTAAGAAATATTTGAAAGGGCAACAAAATACAGCAGAAACCATCCGACAGTCCACATGGCTAATGCAAAATTAGCCAAGAGGATGGTAGCAGCAGGAATGAGGTTGCTGTGGGGTGAGCTGCAGGCACAGCTCAATGGAGACAAGTACTAGGATATGAGGCAGATCAGGGGTCAGGAGGTTTTAAGGTGATTCTCCATGGATGCTCAGTGATGGGCTTGGATGTGCTTCTCGGTTCATAGCCATGCAGAAGCAAGGCCAAGTAAGATGGGCATGAATGTGGAGATTCCATCTGACCTGTCTTCTGCTCTGGGGAGATTCCTTGTGTTCTCCCTCTGGGTGGGGTGTGAACCTTGGTTGTCATTACTCTGATATTTCCCCTCCCCCCCACTTCCTATCTTCTTGGAGTACCCATCTCTTTCCTAATGTTTTGCCTCAGTCCTGCTTGCACAAGATTCCACATCATCATCATCATCATCAGCAGCAGCAGCAGCAGCAGCAGCAGCAACATCATGTTTATGATTCAATCTACTTTGTCCCAGGTACTAAGTTAAGACTCTAGTTCATAATAGATAATACACATAGAATAGCTACTATATGCTGCCCACTTTTTGGAGTGTTTAACATATATTGCCTTAGTTAACCCTTATAAATGACCACAGAATAAGTAATATTATATTACTGTCTTTGTGTATATGTATGCTAGTATGCATGCATGATCCTGCCTATGTGTATACCTGTGTGTGGGTGCATGTGTAGGCCAGAGGACAGCCATGGATGCTATTCCTTTGGATGAGTTTTAAGCTAAGGTCCATCCTTGGGACTCGTGGGCTTGAAAGTTAGCTTAGGCATATATAGGTCACCAGAGCCCCAGGAGTTCACCCACCTAGCTCCACAGTTCTGAGATAATAAGCTCATGTTACCAAACCTAGCTTTATGTGGGTGCTGGGGATGAATCTCAGATGCTCATGCTTATGGGGCAAGCACTTTACCTACTGCTCCATATTCCAGACTCCTTATTATCATTTTATACATGGGGAAGAGAGGCATGGACAAGTTGACCAAGGTTATATGGTATGATGGTTTGAATGAGAATGATGCTCATATGCTTGTATATTTGAATGTTTGGTCCTCAGATGATGGAACTGTTTGGAAAGGATTGGGAGAAGCAGCTTACTGATTCCCGAGTCAATGTTCTTGAAGACCATGCCCTAGAGAGCTTCTGTTATTCCCACATGATCTCATCACACACGTGCTGTCATCATTCCTAAGTATAGAACTAAGAAAACAGAGCTGGGCATGGTGGCACACGCCTTTTATTCCAGCACTCGGGAGGCAGAGGCAGGCGAACCTGGTCTACAAAGTGAGCTCCAGGACAGCCAGGGATATACAGAGAAACCCTGTCTCAAAAAAACAAACCAACCAACCAACCAACCAACCAACCAAACAAACAAACAAACAAACAAAAGAACTAAGAAAATGATAACTCTGAGGGATTTTCAGGGGTGTCACATTTAGCAAGAGTTACTTGTCTCACTCCAGGGCTGGAACTGTCTACCAGGTGAGATCACTTTCTGTCCACACTCTGCTCCTACATTGGCCTCTCAACACAAGAGCTTGGACACTGGATCACCTATCACCATTATAAGTCTTTTTTCTTCCATTTTCACGGAATCTGTTTCTGCTCTTTTATGTCTTGGTCCTAAATACCAGTTCATATTTCTTGGCTTTCATATTATAAAACACTCTGCCAGGGATTCTTACTTGCTTTCCCTCGACTATCATATTATCCCTTAAGGTATCATGACATTTATGTCTGAGTCTCCCAGACAGACACTGTGTACTATATCATAGGGACAAGAGAGGGGCAGAGTGATTTTGTGTATGAACCAACCCCCAGAGAAGAGACGTGTGCATCTGTGTGTATACCACAGTATAGAATTCACAACTTCGGTCATAAAAATTCATCTCCCTATAAATAGATTGGAAAGAATAACATTTTGAATAGAGTCTGCAGGTTTTATTTTTGTGGTGGACCTGTTTTGGAAAGCAAGTCGTTTTTTCTGACTGTCCTTTGTCTTTGACCATGACAAAGAGTAAGTTGGTAGTGTTTACTTTTTGGAAAGTGGTGGAGCTACATTATTCATAGTTGTCTTCTTGGGAATTACAAAAGACAATGGAACAGAAATGGGGTTGACCAACCTATTGATTCCATATCGCGAGAAGAGAAAAGAATTAAAATTGAACAGACCCCTGTATTTTCCAACATCCCAAGGCTTCTGTCTGCTCTCACACCTAGACCACTTTCTGTTTTCTCCTCTGGAGGGTTCCAGTATCAAGTGTCTTTGTGTTAATTAACTCAGCATGTGGCGTATAAAGGCCTGACAGCAGATAGCTAATGTTTCTGATATGCATTCAGTTTAAGAATTAGCTCCATTTCAAAGGACAACTTAACTTTGCCACAGTACCACTGACACTTGGATTTAAGGAGAATTTCCATTTCTGGAGAGTTTCCTTTGTATCCTCTTATCGTGCGTCTGGGATCCTGCTCTGCACTCTGCTGTAAAGTCTCAGAAAAGACAAACTGGTTTGAATATTTTGATCCAGACTAAATAAAATCGGGAAGGCAGTGTTATGCTGCCACTAAGAATGGACAGTGAGTAGAACCCCATGACATCATGTTGTTGTGTCAGTATATATTCCCTCAACCAAGGGAATTTTATACAATACTTTTGAGAACATATGGAATG
The DNA here is from genome assembly GCA_902729485.2 of Mus minutoides. Taxonomy (NCBI): domain Eukaryota; kingdom Metazoa; phylum Chordata; class Mammalia; order Rodentia; family Muridae; genus Mus; species Mus minutoides. The sequence goes on from LR751736.1 coordinate 98,598, forward strand.
TATAACTTTAGTTTGAAAGGTGGTTGCACATACATTGGAATCTCAAATCCAGTCCCTTAGGAGAGATAAGTATTGAGAAACCATTGTGGTTTCTGCTTTGGCTTGAGTATCATTGAGTATGGAGTCGCAGGGAGTTACAAAATGGCTGCCTATAGGTCTATCGCAGCCTCCTGACCCACTTCCTTTGGTTTTCTATAATGAGTATTAGAGAGGGGAGTTGGAGAAGGGAACATGACCACCCCAGGCTCACTGAATCCTCCTGGTTCTGGTGCCTGCCTAGTTATTTTGCCCCAAATAGGCTAAGAATTAAGACAAGCTGGGTGGAGTTGGGCCTGATTGATTGTAGCCTCACATCTTACTTGCTAGAGTGTTAGTTACCGTTGAACAACTGCTCAGAAATCACCTGGTAAATTCCTTTTCTAAACTCCAAACACAGTCAAGCAAATGTAGAATACTGTTGTGTGGGAAGGTTGACAAGTTTAGCCATTTGGCATGGCATTCAGAAATGGATATAGCAGTAGTTTTTTAGTTCTCTTTCAAATGTCATGACAGCTGTCCAAATTTATAAATGTAAAGTATATGTTATGTTATCACATACACTTGCTGTACATGCTACCAAATACATTACTAATATACGAAAATAAATATGTCTGCCACTTCACTCACTCACGCTTCTTGAGATGCTGAGGAGACTTTGGGGGACCTATAAGAGCACCTCGTGACTAGAGAGCTGGCACCAAAGCTTCCATAGTCTTTTGCCAGGAGATTTGTTCAGAAAATCTTCACCTCAGCGTGGAGGGACATGCTACAGAGGCAGAAGAGTTATGAAATGGATAAAAAGGATGTCCTGGTAATGGTTGTTTTTGGCATTTGTTAATTCATCTATCTATCCTCTTTGTTTATTGAATACCTATCTCATAATACTTATTATTATAACTGGCATCATACGGATATAAACACATGAACAAATATATCTGCTTTTGAAACACTTCTTCTGTGAATTTCTATGGCTGCCAAAGCAAAGCAGCACATCACCAGATTGCTGAAACAACCTAACATTACTGTCTCAGTCCTAGCAGCCAGAAGTCCATGATCAAGGCGCTAGTTAGTGGCTTCCTTCTGAGCAAGAATGTGTTCCAGGCCTCTTTTGTGTATGTGTGTGTTTGTGTTTCTATTTGTTCTTGTGCGTGGCCTCATGTGTATGGAGGCCAGAGGATGATTTTGAATGTTTTATTTAATCTCTCTCTGCCTTATGTTTTGAAACAGGGCCTTTCATCTCAATCTCATAGGTTGAGCTGTTAAGCCCCAGGGATTCCATGGGATGGAAACAGACATGGACATCACCTACCTGGATCTTTACATGGATCTGAGCATCCTAATATAGGTCCTTAAATTTGAATGGTAAGCACTTTGATGAGTGGAACATCTCTCTTACCCCTGGGCTTGTCTTTGTAACTTGTACTTGGCCTTTTCTCTTTACTGTGTCTTCACAGGTCCCCCAGACTTCCTCTATCTCATATGTTAGTTATCTTTCTTCCTTCTAAGGACATAAGTCATGTTGGATTAGGGCCTACTCTAATAACTTCATCTTAACCCCTCCTCTCTCCAAAGACTCTATCATCAGATAAGGACACAGTTCAGGTATTAGGAGTTAGAAATTCAATATGCATTTCTGGTAGACTGGTTGGAGACCACACAGGAGCTCACAGGATAGTCTATGCTGTAAATTAGAATAATTCTTTTCTTTTAATCAATCCTTCCCTACTTATCTCTAAGCAATTCAGAAGGTGATAAAATGGTCATTAGCTTAGCTTGACTCTGCCCACACAAAAATTCAGTAGTTGCACCAAGAGTAGAAATTCCAGGTGAAGGTATGTGTTTGAAATTGCAGAGAAATTCTGTGGCCAAGAGTGGGCACCGGAGGTCTCACTGGTGTTTTCTAGAAGGATCAATTGCTGTGATAGGTAGGTTATTGCAAGTTTGAGTCCTTTGGGATAGTTTCTGGGAGCATTAAAAATAAAAGTTAAGATTTGAGTATCACAAAGACTGTGACATGACCTAGATAATTCTTTTTCCTGCAAGGGCAAAGGGACAAAGAGCGAGAGAGAAGCCAGGGATCTCAGACAGACAGGTGGAGGTGGTGGGGAGTGAGCCACCGGTGCAGAAGGGGAGGGGAAGCACTGCTAGGAGGATTTGGCTGACATCCTTATGACAATCTGAGTACTGGTGTTCTTAGAGAAGATCATGTAGGACGAACCTTTCTGAACCTAGCTCTGAGGCTGCGCTGTGGGATGGGGCAGCCCTATGGGGGAGGGCAGCACTGCGGGGCGGGGCAGTGACCCTTTGGACTTTTCTTCCAACCCTTTTGTCCTGGGAACTTTGCTTCATTCCTCTAACACTCTCAGCTAAGCACAAGGGACAATCTTAACCATTCTTTAAATCAAAAATTCTGGTAGGAAACTGTCCTGGGTCAACACAGTTCCAGAAACAAAGGCACCTGCAGTAGGAGGTTAACAGACCTCCTGTGTTGGCCCTTGAGTTCTTTCTGGACTCTCAGTCTGCTCATACTAAGGTAGCAATAGCAGCCTTTCTCAAACCGTAATAGACTTGCTAGTTATCTGAGTATTGTGGGGTGCAGTCCATGGTAAACTCTTAGCAAGAGTTTACACTCTTCCTACACCTGAACTACAAAGTTTGGACCTAATAATGGTTTAACATGATGGAGGGGAAGGGATGGGAAGCTCATGAGGTCTCATCTTTTCCTGAGAATCTATTCGCAGAGCAATCTCTGAGATACATTTCTTTGGTGATGTCCATGTTTAATCCCTTTAAAATCAGGGGTTCACCAAGCTACACTACTGTGGAATGACTTCTTTGTTTCAATCGTTGCTGTCTTATGGGGGGAGGAATTTTTTTTCCTATCTCCCCAGTAAATTCACACAATACTGTAGATGTGGTTAAGATACACACAGACTCTGATTTAGAGAGTGGGGTAACCAACTTGCTAACAGGCACAAGTGGAATAGAATGGCTAAAGCCTTTGGGAACACGGAGCCCGTTGTTGAAGCTCGGCTTCATGTTAACCTCTCCTACAAGAAAGAGCTCAAGGCTCAGAGGCCTTGCTGATCAAGAACAGAGAACATCCTTCTTGGCTACTGCCATCACCTTAACTTTTGCTAGCGCCTGCATTCATTAGAAAGGGTTAGGGGGAAGCGGGAAAAAAATAACAATAGCATTCTTAATTGGATCCCTGAAAGAGATACTGCATTTCCACTGATTAAGGCAATTAAAGGTGCAGACACTGCTGCTCAAAAGCCAACATCTTCAGGTGTCTCATAACAAAAATGAATACCGCTGCTAGCCGTGCCACCTAGTCACGCTGTAAAGTAAATTAATTACTGCAACCGAACTAATAATAACAGTGCAGGCGGAGTTGTAGCAGACTTGTGGCTTACCATTGGAGACTGAGCAGGGACTTATGCCTCTGTGCTACCCATGAGCACAACCCAGCAACTGCTGACTGTAACATTTCTATTGTATGGTTTATGCTAAATATGCATATCTTAATTGCATTAGTCAAAATAATTAGCTAATATATTTTTGCATAATGACGAGGTAAGCAAATATCACCATAGCTCAGTGGTTCTTGCATGAGTAAATTTGGAAAATTAATAGACTCCCAATTTCCTAATTATGTGTCTTTTATTCTATGCTCAAACAAAGAAATACGGCTGCTTACTCCTGGGCATCTCGTAATTTAGTTTGCACCTTGAAAAATTTAAAGCACCTGTGTTTGTTTTCTCTCTTTTGAAAAAAAAAAAGTACAAAGGAAAAATACACATTGTCTTCCCTTTATCACCCTTAAATTGAAAGGTGAAGGAATTTGTTGGTCAAAACATTTTCATTTATACATGTCAGTAGAATCTTGACTTATTAGACATTTTTTTTCTTTTTTGAAACATCCGAAGCAATTGTCAAAGTGGTTTCTGATGGAGTGGTGTGCAGTGGGACTCCAAGGCTCTGTCAGCAAGGTGGCATTTCTTCCCACGGTCCTTCCCCTTGGATGGAGCTGTTACTTCTGTCTAGCTCTTTCTTCCTTCCCTCGCCCCTCCAGAGCAATTGTCCATCCCCTGCCCCTGAATGTAACAGTCTCTGCCTGCCTGCCAACAGGAGCTGGCTGGTTTCATTAAAATGCTTGGGGACCCCCAGCTGGATTCCTTTGGGTTTCTCCTAATTTCTTTGGGCCTGTGATTTTTGAGTGTGGCTAATACACTGCGCTACCTGTGGCAGTCCCGATTTAACAGAATCTGCCCATTCTCACTAAAGGTGGCAGCCCTTCCTCACTCTGTGAGAGATCGTATCCTTAGCATGCTAATCGAATGCATGCACGCACAGAAATCTGCCCAAGAGGACATTTGAGCAATATGCTAATATCCTCTACAGAGCTCGAAAGCACGCTTGCCTTGTGCCTTTTGATGGCAGATTTCAGGCCACCACTTAAACAGAAGAATGTTCTGGGGCCTGTTGCCCATCACATCTGGACAAAGCCCTCACTCCAAGCCTTAAGCCATCAGGCTAATGATAGGCAAGTCATTTAGACTAGAAAGCATCTGGGCGAGTATTCCCCTTAAGTTTCTGATGAGTGTTTAGATATCTAGTGGCTTATGGGAAAGCAATCTGTAACCTGATAGGGAAGGAGAGCTTCACTTGATGTCTCTTTGCCTCTAAACAAGCTCTGATTGGATCAATTCCCTGAGCAGCTGTGGTGCTTATCAGGCTCCCAGCTGTGAGAGAGCTCTGGCAGGCTGTCAGCCATCCACCATCCGCAGGTAGGTATCTACAATAGGTCAGTGTGGTAGGCTGGGACCCTTGTCTTTGTTCACATGCATGTTCCAGTAACCATGAAGAAATGTGTGTAAAGTAAGTTTAATTTGTATTCATGCAAAAGGCTGTCACTAAGACGGGAGAGAAGACGAAGACATAGTCACTAGAGTGAATGGGGGAGACCGACCGTGGCACTGTGAAGCCCAGTAGGATGGTAGCTAGCACAAGAAGAATAAACTTGGAAGCCAAACACTTACTTACATGTCTTGCCAAATCTGGAGAGAGCCAGAAGTCACAGGGTGCTCAGTAAATTCCCATAAGTTGCAAACAGGAGACAATTAGACATCTGGCAACTGAAATCTCAGAAGAGAAGGAAGTGAAGGCTAAAGAAAGATATTCCTAGAGCACACACAAAATTCTTAGAGATAGAACGAGGGTGGCAGAAATGCAATTGCATGCTAGATCAAAGGATGGATGAAGATAGCGAAGGCAGAAATGGCTGATGGAAGTCTCCTGGCCAAAGTACCCGGGTGAAAAAGATCAAGGAATTGAGGAAAGTCCAAGAATGATAAAAGAAATGCTTGCTGACTCCTCAAGGTACAGGCCAGAGTGTTATTTCGGATAAAAAATGACATGCCTAGGTATGGATTATGGGGCGCCCTCTGGCAAGACAAAGATGATGGAAAAGAGAATCAGTGGGTCCTTTCCTTTCCTTCCCTTAACTCCCCAGCGTCCTAACAATGTCTTAGATAATAGCAGTTCAGGCACTGAGACCTTATACATGAAGAGGCAGCCTGTGTGTGACAGCAGGGCACCGTTCAGGAAATGACGGTGGCAGATCCACCAGAGAGGTGACAGGGCCAGGTCATGCTTGCTGCTTTTAACATGGTCTGAGGAGTTTGAAATGAACCCTGAGAATATCTAAGATGCAGAAACGGGAGCAAAAGCATAGTGGGGCTTATATTTGGATGGAATAAGCTGTTAGCTGTTGAGTATATAGCTTTCCCATAAGAGATGTGAAATGGGGTATATGCCTCTTCAAACAGCTAATTAGCAAAGTGAATAATTAGATTTTTTTGTTTGTTTGTTTGTTTGTTTGGTTTCAATTTAAACCCAAATACTTGGTCAATAACAGAAACCAAGTTTCAGGAGAGGCAGACTATGATAGCATGCAGATCACTACTGACCACAATGTGATACAGTGGTCCAAGGGAGCTTACATACGTGCATTCTTTGGCCCACCAAGGCAGAATATAAAATCTCACAAGAGGTGGCCCAGAAGACTTGTTTAAAAATCACATGAAACGAAACAAAACAAACAAACAAACAGAAACCAAGTGCAAAGTCATTCTGGGTAGACAAGGATAATATGGTGGAAGAATTAAAAATAGATTTGTTTAATTGATTGCTTTCCTTATCTGTTCAGTCTGGTGCTTCAGGAAGTTCAAAAGAGGATACATTCCCTGCAAAAGTAAGTCCCTCAAGGTGCTCATTATGTAAGAACTTAAAAACACAGGAAATGGAAAGACTAAACAGTTTCCAGTTGCTATACTAGTAGAACTTAATTAAAGTCTGGCAAAGGCAGAAAGGTATATACCTTGTATACTCTATTTGGGTAACTATTCAAAAATACAATTTGACTAACCTTTCTAGGTTAGTGACAGCTTTAGACCCCTAACTAGAATCTTTCAGTGGTCTGCCAAACAAAACCTTGTATGTACTTCAGTCCTCCATCCCTGCTCCAGCCATTATAGGTACCACTGATTTGAAACACTGGGTTCTCCTATGCCCTCCTGCTATGTTTCATTGCTATGAAGAGACAGCATGACCAAGGCAACTCTTACAAGGGACAACATTTAATTGAGGCTGGCCTACAGGTTCAGAGGTGCAGTCTATTTTCATCAAAGTGGGAACATGGCAACATTTAGGCAGGCATATCCCTGGAGGAGCTGAGAGTTCTACGTCATATTCCAAAGGGACCCAGGAGAAGACTGACTTCCAGGCAGCTAGGAGAAGGGTCTTAAGGCCACACCCACATTGACATACCTACTCCAGCAAGGCCACACTTCCCAGAACACTGGACTGGGCTGTTAAACAGCTGCTGTGTTTCAGCAAGATGCCGGTGCATTTTATAGATGTGAGTCTCGTGTGTATGTGTGTGTGCACGCACCAGTAAACAAACGTGTGTACATTTAAGACCAATATTAACACAGTGTTAAGACTGGAAGCTTTGCAGTCAAATCAGGAAATTCCAAAGTTACTGAGCTGTAATGGTCTCCTCTCTATCATTTCCTGTCTCTTGCTCCCCAGCCCCCCGAATCCCACAGGAGGGGATATTCTGTTCCAGGCTTCAGCTGGTCAGCCTCAAGCCACTCCATGACTTTCCCTGATTTGGAATGTGCTTTAATTTTACACCTCAAATGCATGATAACAAACGGAATTTGATTTAGAAGTTCGGAAGGGAAACAAACAAAAGGGGGGGGGGCTCTCAGGAAAGGTGTTTCCATTTATAAGTCAAAAAGAGGCAAGGCTACATTTAGCTTCTGCTTCATGATCATTATCTGAACATGAGCTAAAAGAGGAGAGGAAGTGCTCCTCATCTTAGCCCCAACACTCGACTGTTTAAACCTTCTCCACTCAAAACTAGGAAACCATTTTTCTTCAAAATTGGCTCCCATTGCCTTCCTTAATGAGGACTAGAGGCTTGCCAAATTTGAAGTTCACAGCTTCAGTCATTTTGAATTGCAGAAGTACAGCTAAAACATTTTTAATATTTTATTTTTTTTGATGATAAAAAAATGCAACTTTCCCTGTCTAGGTGTGTGACAAGCAATCCTCAGATATATGTCTAAATTTAGATTCCATTGAGTTCTCTGGGGTCTCAAGTGTTGGGCAGCTAACACGAATGACTTTTGTCCTATTACAGTGCGCTGTCTGCTGGCTAACTGTCTGGTTCCCTCTTATGGCCATGATCTTGGTAGTGTGGACTGTCAACATGTGTCAGTTGGCGGGGAGACAGTCTGATTGGTTAGCTACTTGATGCTTGACTCGGTGCCTCACACGTACTCACGCCTCTGTCTTACTTCTAGCATTTCTCACTTGTTTTCCCCTTCTTCCAGAAACCTTCTGAGGGTTGCCAGATAATAAGAGACAAATTGTGCAAATTAAATGTCAGGAAATGGCGCATTCTTCAGGGAGCTTTTTGCCATCCTTGGTAGAGCCAATTCCCCTCTCAAAGCCAAACATTTCTCCAAATTCGAGTAGGCTTGATGAATTTCTTCCTCCTTTTTTTTTTCTTTTTGAGTTAAAATATGACAGCTGCTTATTTTCATTTTTGTTCATCTGGTGAAACCAGAAGGGGCCCAAAGAAGTCATTAATGTCCACTGTGTGAGGGCTCTAGGAAGTGCATCGAGGGTAGAATGCATGAACAGGATTGTTCACCATATGTAGGCTAGAAATATCCTTATGTTCAGGGTCCATGGGTAAGGGAGGGAGTGTGTTATAATTAACTGTATAGTACATATGGTGGACTGGAAAGTTTACTCCTTGGAGACTAGTTGAGTTATAAAATCAAACAAACAATGGAAACAGTCAATTAACAATGACTCTATCAAACGTTTGTCACACAGCCCCAGGGGCTCCTGTGGAAGCTCAGGGGTGAGGAAACATGAGCATGTCCTGATCCTGGATCCCTACCTGATCCTGGATCCCTAACTTTTTTTTTTTTAGACCAGAAAAAAATAGACTATCACAAATGAAGTTAACAGACCCTGTTTACAAGACAGTAGCAGCATGTGTATGTGTATGTGTATGTGTGTGGGGGGTGTGGGGGGGTGACTGGCAAAAATGAGTGAGAGTGCCTCACTGCAGCTTTGCCAAGAACCACTAGAAAGCTTTAGACTGGGTCCTGTCCCCTAGAGCCAATGCATGTTCACCCTAAGTGTCTCTCCCCAAGCTGCACCCCATCGACTATAGGATCAGTAAGATCTGGATTGGAATACATCGTCTCTCCTGCAGTTCCATTTCCAGGGAGCCTGGCTGACTAGGTCTTTGATAGAGAACAATTTTTGGCTGGTGACTTTTGTCCTTAAGGGGTGGTGGCAAATACTTGAAACTGATTCGTTTAATCTTCAAGTCAAGACAATCTATTATGCTCCTAAATCCTGTCCCTTACCCTCCTTCCAACCACAGCAATGTGTGAGTTTGGGAGGCAGCTAAGCAAACGGGCCTTTTAATCTTTTTTTTTTTAAAGCTGATATCTTTTAGACATGTATTGACATACATTTAACAACCATGATCACCTCATGTATATTAGCAGGCTCATCCTTAAAAGGTAGCCTCTCAGGTCAGCAAGATGGTTCAGTGGCTAAAAGCACTTACTGTGCATGCCTGATGATCTCAGTTTAATCGGGGGAACTCACATAAAGGGTAGAGGGGAGAATCAGCTCCGGGTTGTCTTCTGCCCCCCACATAGGCATCATAGCTCATGCTTGTGTATGCGTTTACATATGCACGTGTTTGCATATGTGGTGTGTATGTGTCCAAATGTACAAACAGGCACACACACCAATAGCAAAATTATAAATATTAAGAATAAAGCTTCTAAATATAGCCTCTCCATTTACCTTGATAGTGACACAATTCATAGACTAATCAATCAAAAGCTTACTCAGAAGTCTCTGATGGCTTCCCACAGCCCTTGGGATTAAGCTAAAATATCTAACCTATTTTAGGTGTCTTTGGGTCTCTGTATCTTTGGTTTTGTGCCCTCATCTTTCTTTACCCTGTATGTCCTGCACCCATGTTATGTTAGCCCAATGGAAGTCTTTAGTTTCCAGAGATTCTGGATGCTTTCCTAACCTTTCAACCTCTCCGGTCTCCTTTCCACTACCTGCATCTTCTGAACCAAGCCATCCCTGCTCCATCTTCATATATGCATGAATGCCTTGTGCACAACGACTGTAATATTCTCCAGACTTCTTTCTGTCTGCTAATCCTCCAGAGGACAATTTCAGTGGTCTTAGGGGCCACTGTCTCTGCCCTGTCCCCTTTGGGGTTGAGTCCCAAGCTTGGTGTGAACTGGGCCCTCAATAAGCATTTGTTGAGCTTTCAATTGATTTATTATTCTAAATACTAAGAGGAGGTAAACATTCATGTAAAATATCTTCTCTTGTCCTAAGCGGTTAACTTTGTTAGCATCTCTCCTTGCTAGTCTACCTATACTTGGTTCTGCTTTTTAACCTTTGCCTTGTCCCCTTTTTTCTCAAAGCTTCCAAGAGGCCTTTAGACTGAAATGTTAAAGCTATACAGAAATAAAAAGGCCCTTGGAGTGCAGACATGCTGTTTTTAGCATCCCGGCCCTTGGGTTGCTTTGCAGGCATTGCTAGCTTCTACATAACATTTGCATCATAGAAACCATTAGCCCCTGAGGTAAGTGTGGCTGCTTCAACTAAAGTTCTGTCCTGTAGCAGATCTCTTGTGTTACAGGCAGGCCTCTGAGAGTCTGGCAGACAGAGCTCACACATCACAGGCACTGTAGTTTAATCAACTTGGTCGAGGTGGATGCTTTATCAAGTAGGACATAGACTCTCCAGAGTTGGGCAGAATCATCTTACTGTCAAGTTCTGCTTCCTGCCGACTGTGGTACTTAAGATTATCTCCCACTACAGCCTGCATTGAATTTCATTAGTCTATTACTGTGTTGAACAAATGGCCTTTTTAGGTCAAAATATAGTAGCATTGTGAATTAATATCAGTCAAGATGAACTAGGACACCTTTTAAAAGAGAAGGCCAGCACTGAAGAAATTAAATTACCACACAAATAACCATCTTCATGAAGGAAAAAAATGTCCAAATTCAGAAGAAATGTTAGATTCATGGGGATGTATATATGGATGGTGGTCTGAAGCTATTCGTGACAAACAGCAGGGAGGAGATAGGGGGAATCTTAGATTCTGTGTGTGTGAGAGAGAGAGAGGGTGGAAAGAGAGAGAGAGAATAGAGGAAAGAAAGAAAAGGAGAGGGAATAGGGAGGGAGGGAGGGAGAGGGAGAGGGAGAGACAAAGACAGAGAGACAGAGAGGGGGAAGAAAGGGAAGGAGAGAAAGCAAACTCAGGTACCAAGAAAAATGTGGAAGGTGACAGACACTAAGTTCATTCTTTAGTTGGGTAGTCAACCCCATGACTCTTTTAGCCAGGAACTGAGAGGACAAAACACTAACTGCGCTCCAGCCTCTCTCTTTAAAAATTAACTAATATTAATTATATTGTGTTGAGTTGAGTGCATGTGTAGAGGTTAGGGGCAACTTTACTGAGTGAGTTCATGCTTTGTGGAGGAACGGTTTCTCTTGTTTCTGTTGCTCTTCTCTGTACTTTAGGCTGATTGGCTTGTAAGCTTCTGGCTTAGTCTCTGGTTTCTGCTAACCATTTGCTCTAGGAATGTTGAAGTTACAGATATGTGTGTCTGTGTCCAGACTCTTACATGGGTTCTGGGGACCTCTGGCTTTCATGGTTAGGGCCTTTACCTGCTGAGGCATTTCTCCAGACCTGATCTCTAGTTTCTCAGACTTAATGGCTTATGTTTGAGTAGAATTCAGACTTCTATAAACTCCCAGGATAGATTTGAAATATCAACTGCTTAACCTCACACCATTTGTTCTTTCTGTTAAAGGGTATCACACAAATCAAACATGAGAACCAGCTCTGTAGTCCTGCATTTGTGAAGCATGTACTTCCTCATCACCCACCCACCCCCTCAAATTGGAGAGTAACATTGCCCCTGATCTCTTTTCTTGGGCCCAATTTTTCCACTCCTTTCACACATTTGGCTGCTGTAGTATTTCCCTCCTTGGATAAACATGCATGCTATGAAGGTTTCCTAGGTGAAGAGACTCCAGTGTGGAAATCTGCAGAAAGACTAGCTGATGCCCAGAGTATATCTGCCTAGTAGTTAGAGTCTTAATTTCAGGGACTGGAGAGAGTGATGCTTCTGGAGTGTACAGACCAGCTGGCACTAGTGAAAAGTGTGAAGATATGCTGATGGAGGGGGGCAGAGAAGGTTTGTGGGTGTGTTTTGAAGACTGTTGAATGCAACTGGCTTAATTGCCTTTATTCATCTGCTCTGCTGCTTGCAGCAACTTGAGAGGGTCAATCTCTTCTCACTCCAACACATTTGATGAAGTGTGCTGATCCTATGTCACTCAGGAGGCTGTCTCCAGTGATAGATGTTGTATTTTGTTTGTATCAGGACATCCTCCCTGAGAGGACAGTGCAAGTCATAACGTAGCTCCATCTGGGGCTCATGTTTGGAAAAGATAGAGATGCAAGTCAGAGAGTCACAGACAAGAGTCAGAGGAGATAGTTATATGTGATGTGAGCACTGACTGAGAGATGGAGGGAAGGAGAGAAAGGGAGGAGGGAGGGAGGGTAGCGGGGAGGGAGGTGGACAAGAAGGAGAGAAGAAAGGGAGGGAGCAAAGATAAAGGCAGGCAGAGAGAGGGGAGCAAAGATGGAAGGGAGAGAGTAGAGAGAAGGAAGAGAGGGGAAAGAGGGGAGAGAGGGGAGAGAGAGACAGAGACAGAGACAGAGGCAGAGGCAGACAGACTTAGGGTTTTACTGCTGTGAACAGACACCATGACCAAAGCAACTCTTATAAGGACATTTAATTGGGGCTAGCTTACAGGTTTAGAGATTCAGTCCATATCAGCAAGGCAAGAACATGGCAGCATCCAGGCAGGCATGATGCAGGAGGATCTGAGAGTTCTACATCTTCATCTGAAGGCTGCCAGCAGAATACTAGCTTCCAGGAAGCTAGAATGAGGGTCTTATAGCCCACATCCACAGTGACACATCTACTCCAACATGGTCACACCTTCTAATAGTTCCACTCCCTGGGCCAAGCATATACAAACCATCACACACAAAAATAGACACGGGGGGGGGGAGAGGGGGAGGGAGAGAGAGAGAATATGAATCTGAGTGAGATACAAAGGAAAGTGTATTTGGGGAAGTAAAATTTGGAGAAAAGAGAAGAAAGCATGACAGAAAGGAGAGAAGAGTCTGAAGAACTTGGGAAGAATGATGATAAGGAATGAAGAAGGAGGGGGCAAAGCATATGTCACCAAGACTCAATCTTTTTATTTGAATGCTCTGTGTTGTTTTGGTCTCCCAGGTTAGCCCAGATGTACATAATGTTTTATTAAGAAACTAAAATGACTCATAACTTTTCAGTTATATACACTGAAGCACAGTGAGTTAAACATTCATAAAAACCCAAAACCCTGAAAAAAATGTATATAAGTCAACCATATTTTTTTGTACCAAGTTTTCCTCAGAAATTTTTACTGAGGTTGGGGAGGGATAAGCTTCACATACTAAGTCCAGATTTCCCTGAGTGACATCAGCAGAGATAGTTCCTTCCGGAGAAATCTTTAGTTCTCTTTCCAAGAACCTGTCTGTGTTGCATCTGGCTCTTATAGGCACTGTCTGGGCACTAAGGGGTGCCCAAATTTTGGGTGGTCCAAGGTGCAGCAATCCAAGGTGAACTTTGCACTCCAGGCCATTTTAATGTTTCCTTTGGTAGTAATAGTTTCAGAAGATCAGTAAACAATGTGTGTGGATTATTTATTTTTCTAGGTGCCAACACTTGAAAGTAGAACTATTCCATTCCATTCTCATGGAAGAAATAGGGAAAAAAATGTTAAAGCAAATGTGATATTTCACCAATGCACATATAGTAGTCAATTCACTTATCCACACAGTAAAGAAGGTTGTCCTTCCCAAAAGAGAGCAAAAGTCACTCAAGTTAAAAAAGGAAACACATAATGATGAGAGCACTATTAGTCATTGTACCACTAATGATGGGCATGGCTGCCATTGGGGACCAAACTATGACCGATACCCTGTGTTGGCATTTAGTTTAGGCTCTATCCCACAGTTATCTGGCAACAGCCATGTGTGTCTGACTCACTATAAAAGGGGCTGCTTGCCCCTCTGTTCTCTCTTGCCTTCCTGCTCTGTCCTCTTGCACCTGTTCCCCCTCTCTCCCTATTCCTCTCCCCCTCTGTTTCCACATGCTCATGGCTGGCCTGTATTCCTCTACTCTTTCTCTCTGCCTTTCTCTGTCTCTAATACCTCAACTCCCCTCCCTATGCCCTGAATAAACTCTATTCTATACTATACCATCTTGGCAGAGGCACTCCCTTCCCCCACATCGTACCATACCTCCACCAAACATATTCCTTCTCTTCCTTCTCTTTTTATAAAACACAACACCCTGAGTAGGAATTCAGTTCTCCTTTCATCCTGGTTCAGCAACCATTTAATGGTGGCTCTGCTTTTTGCAACTTTGCCTTCCTGCCTATTTTAAACGTTTCCTGATATTCTGGGTGCTGCCTCATTCTTCAGCTTTCTTTTTCTCAAACTTCTCAGTGCACTGCTTGTCCCAGATAGATGTTCATTATTATAAATTGACCTAGCCTAGAATGTGGGACAAGAAAACTGTCACATTCACTTCCCATTGTCTGTTGCAGAACTGGGATGTGGAATAGCTGAATGTCTAGTAGATCTCCTGAGAGCATCACACCAATCTTTTTATCAGACAAACTGGGAAACTTTTAAATCTTCAGTTTGTTTTATTTCTTAATGATAGCACAAGAGTATGAAGGAGGGGAGATAGATATGGGGAGAACACGCCAATAGAGATTATATACCTACAAGTTCCTACCCAATGCAGATAATTTGTTTACCTAAATTAAACATTTTCCTCCTACGTGTGTTTACTATGTGGTGTCATAAACCCAAAGCAAAGTTAAATGAATACAACCCAGACCTACTCTTTCCATCCACACACAGGAGAATCTTAAGTGGTGTGTATTATATTAAAGCTGTGGTATATTACTATCCCATTTTGTCCAACAGGCATCTGCCTGACACTATATTTTCATGACAACACTAATGGGCAGTAATATTTGAGGACCTTAAGGTAACCCTGGTTCATGTAGTCTTTGGATATTCAAGAACATTTTATAATAAGATCCTGTTGAGTAAAAGACAGAGAGAGTTAGCATTTATTTTAGCTAACAACAAAGGGTACATGCATTTAACAAGTGGAGTAGGGAAAAAAACATAAGCATCTTGTATTTAAATAGCATAGAGGAGGAATGCTTCTTTTTGTGCTCTTTGAAGGTGCAACATCTCAAGATAGACTGTAAGTGGAGATATTTTCAGGTTTCTTTTGGTAATGACTTTCAGAAGATCATGAAGGGATTTGTGGCTTTCACTATTCTTCCCATAACACAGGAGCTCTTCTATTCTATCAAAGAAGAAAAACAACAACAACAAAATAATATTTAGGGCCAGGGTATCCACTAATGCATATATCCACTGGAAGGCATGGTACAGTATTATATAGCAAAAACAAGGCTTATAGATTGAGCTCTAATACTAACTGGTGGAAAGAACTTAAACACGCTTTTAGACTCTTAGGGCCTACATTTTCTCATCTGTAATGTGACTACAGTGGGCTTTGAAGATTTCCTTGTTCCTGAGAAGGCTAAGCTGATTCCAAGACAGGCTTCAAATAGGCAGTTAAGGAAACTAGGTCTAAATCTCTGTTTCCAAGAACTGGGTAATTCCAGGCTTCAGAATCTGCCCTGGCACCTGGCCTGAGGCAAGAACAATGGGTCAGCAGCAGTTTCCAGACCTCCTCAGCTACTTCCTCAGCAACAGTTTCCAGACCTCTCCTGCAAGTTTCTAGCCCCCACACTCTGGTAAGGGAATGTCCCTAGAGATGGACCCAATAGATCAACAGAGAGGTCATCTAGACCACAATTCCCTAATGTGCTTTAAATCAGGCCTGCAAGCTCACTTGGTTGTCTTTCTATTCTGGTAATGGGAGGGCCCAGCATGCTGGACTTCTGCATAATCAAACACCCTTTGCATTAACTTACTATTTGAGTTTGGGTATCATTCTTCAGCAAATCATGGACCCTTACATTCCATTCCATTGGACTCCTCTATAAACCTAGATAAGGTTGTTGGCTCAGACCCCAGAATTAACTTTGGTTCTTTACAGACTTCCTTTCTTTATTCCCAGAATAACTTTGGTCCTCTAGAGCCTTCCTTTCTTTGTTTCCTAGGTCTTTTGTCACCTTGATACAAAGGAACAAATTTGTAAGACAATGACCATACAGTCACCAAACAATTTTCTTTTCAATTTTCTTAATTTTCTTCTTTTATTGCTTTATTTCTTCTATTTACTGCTTTTCAACAGAGATAGAGGGGGAATCGACAGATATTTTAAAGTCCTAATACTATAAAGTTACCTCAAATTATGTTTTCTAAGCAGAAGCAGGGGCTAGAAAGATGACTTTGTCATTAAGAGTACTTGCTATGCAAGAGGAACAGACTTGAAATCCCAGAAAACATAAAATAAGATGGGCATTGTCTACTCATCCTGTAACCTCAGTACTGAACTAGGGTAGAGTCTGCAAGGTTGCTGGGATTTGTTGGTTGCCAGCCAGCTGAAAAGCATGGATTCCAGGTTCAGCAAGAGACTCTGTCTCCAAGAAATAGGATAGAAAGTCAGAAAGAATCCCCCATTCTGCTCTCAGGACCCTTGTAGGCACCCTATACATGATCCACACATAGGTCATATACACACACATACTCACACACACAGACACACATGTGTACACACAGCATATCTATGTCATATGCTCACACATGTGTACATAACACACAGAAAAGAAGAAAAAAGAAAAGAGGAAAACACGTGTTCATGGCACCACGGAACACAAGCCCAGATCTTTTTTACTAAGGGAAGAACACTCTCATACCTGAAGCTTTCATGAAGATTTTGGAAGGAACATATTTCCCCCAAAGGAAATTCTTTTTCCCATTAAAATGTCTAGGGTAGTGTGAACTGCTTTTCGTGTCTCTGTATTCCTTCCCCTACATGACACGAGAATTGATTCAGAGAAATGGCTGTACCCACAGCACATAATAAACATCTCCAGAAGAGCCCGGGAGGATGGGCAGAAGCAGGGAGGAGATGAAGGAAAATCAATTGCTTGGTGTTGACAACTTCTTCTTGTAATAACACTATTCTGTCACATTGCATTAGCAGCACTTTGCAATTGTATGTGTTTTTGCTAACAGGCTGTAAAAGTGTAATCATATGAGCACTGAATACATTGTATTAGTGGGAATGATTCAAGGAGATGTGTGCTTTATTATACCAGTATGGTGCATAATGTGTTGCTTACTGAAGTGAAACTCATCATTTTAGTGCAAGAATATTTATTATCTGTTTGTTGTGACAATAGCACCTCCTTGGTATAATATATATTATATATAGCATATATATATATATATATATATATATATATATATATATATATATATATATTTGAGTTTTCTTTCTTCTCATCTGTTTCTCCTCACTCTGTATATCTGAGCAGCATGCTCCTAAACAGTGAGATTAAAAAAAAAAAATGTCACCCAGAGTACCAACTTCTCACCCATCTGAGAAAGCAGTGACTCTGCTTGGGTTTCCTGAAGCCATTTGTAATGCTAATGGAATTTCATGCATAGCATCTTCTTCAAGAAGAAAGTTGTAGGAACAAAAGGGGAGGAATTTCACACTCATATGGTAGTGGCTGTGGTATATCCCTAGGAAGGGTGGTGTTTCCATAGGCAGGGTGGTATATCTCAAGGCAGGGTGGTGTATCCCTAGGCAGGGTGGTGTAACCCTAAGCAGGATGAATGTGCTGAGGAAAAGGTAACCGCAGTTAGAGACAGGATGAACGAAGATGAGCAAGATCCATGATTCTTGCCTTTAAAGAATTTTTCGGGAATATATTCCACCCAGGGTTGCAATGGACTCTTCCCTGACTTAGTAAAATCTACCTCTCTCTCTCTCTCTCTCTCTCTCTCTCTCTCTCTCTCTCTCTCTCCCCCCCCCCTCTGTGTGTGTGTGTGTGTGTGTGTGTACATGTGTGTCCAAGTGCATGTATTTTTTTTCAATTCCATTACAGTATCTGTCCTTGAGCTCAGAAACTGTGCAGTATGCAACTTCTTTTTCCACTAACACTTGTCAAAGGTAGTCAATAAGCAGTTCTTTCTCAGCTGGATTAGCTACACCTGGCATCTGGATCCATACTTAAATCTGTTTCCTCGTGATGTTGCTATAGGTCAGTATCATACAGTGACTGTTTCTGTTTATACAACAGAAATATACGTTCATCTAGTCTGGAGGGCAGAATCTACATCCAGAAGCCCTATTTCTTTGAGCAAGGGATTCCTATGGTACTCTTTTAGATCCCAGATGATCCTGGTGTCTTTCTGGTTATCTTCAGTGTTCCTGGGGTTGTAGGAACATTTCTTTGATCTATATCTTCACTTTGCATCATGTGGCATGTGGTGTCCAGGCTCTCTTACAGTAGGGCTCATCTAACTCCAATATGACATCATCTTAATGATTTATGTCTGCAATGTTCCAATTCTTAAATTAAGGCATTTAATTCTTAGATGAAGGTACCAGGTATTTGGTAGAATTGGATGTGTGAGTGTGTGTGTGTGTGTGTGTGTGTGTGTGTGTGTGCCAAGAGCTAGCCTCATCTCGGAGAGGAGTTCTGAAAGAAGTGGCATTTGAAAGCAGTGAAATAAACAACATGAAGTCAAATTGTGGATCCAAGATGATGGACTATGTTCTGCTCCAAGCAGCTTTCCAGATTAATTTCTCTGTTCTGCTCTCTCTGGAGTTCTCCAGATAGCTTTCTGCTCAAGACAGCTTTCTCTTGACTCTCTGGATAGCTCAAATTTTGCAGATCCAAAGCCTATTTTTTTTAAATTTTACATATCAATTTAGCCATTACCCCAGGTTCCCTTTTGATTATCCCATGAAGCATCATCTCATGACACCAGCCCCTTGATTCTTAGAAGAAGAAGAAGAAGAAGAAGAAGAAGAAGAAGAAGAAGAAGAAGAAGAAGAAGAAGAAGAAGAAGAAGAAGACAGTAAGCACAAGCACAGACAATAAACTAGCTGTGTGGCTGTGTGGGACCTCAGCCTGAAATTACCATTCCAACCATGCTGGACTTAAATTAGCACTATCTCAGGCTGATCTTGAACTCAGAAATACACCTGCCTTTGTAAACATAAACATAAACATAAACAAACAAACAAACAAATAAACAAAAATTAGCTGGGTGGGATCTTGCCTTGCAATCACTACTTCTTAAATCTCTTGATCACCCTCATTAGTATCTTTCTGACAAGCTGACTCATATTGCATGCAGCTGCCTCTGTTCCTTTAGATCTGTGAAGTTCCCTATACAATTCATATTGCATCCTTATATTTTGCATAGTTGAGAAATTATATATTTTTGAACTCATGTTTTTAGTGTTCTTTCCCACAGCCTTAAGGGCTGTCCTGAAGGTCACCATGTTCTATCATTTTGCTGAGACATAGACATGTCTTTGCTTCTAGGACTCATGCTGTCCCTGATTATCATGGAGTCATAAACTTTGGCAGAGAAGGCATTCCTTGAAGGAGGACTATGAAAATAGGAACACTACTATATCCACTTATGCACACTGTAACCATCGACACTCATGAAGGCCCATGGCCTGCAGGCTCTGTTGTAGGGGCATGAACCATGTCATGCTATTTCTTACTCATTGTCAAGCAGGACTTGGCCTTTGTATATATGTATGTGTGTGTATGTATGTATGTATGTGTAATGTATATAGTCTTTGCTGATTTTAATGCATGCTTTTCTTATTCGTTCAACCTCTTGATAACCACCATGCTCCTAGCCTATGTAGGAATTTTATGGGTAAATGATTCAACATGCAAAAGTACTCCACCTATTGTAGTTATTTAAAGTACATATTTTAAGGTCAATAAAAATTTTCTTATCTAAACCTGGCTTTGTATACTATTACAGTTTGTATCATAACTATCTCCAAAGTTCATGTGTTAAAAAACTTCATCCTTGACTAGTGTGGTACTATTGGGAGGTGATAAAAAACACCAGACGATGGGGCTTAACTGGAGGAAATGGGCCAGTGTTGTAGTATAAGCAAAGGAAAAGTAAAGAATGGGTATATAAATTTGGTTTGATGACTATAAGGTAATTTTGCCCATCTATACAGCCTAGCTAGCTGGACTCCTCCACATTGATCTCAGTGGCTTTTTGGAGGAAAGAGGTTGTTAGTCTTTGGATGCTATATAGAGCATCATCTGTCATTGGCCACCAGACAGGGAAGTGTTAGTCTTTGGCCAGTCATCCCAGAAGACCTGAAAAATTTTCTTGTGGAGAAGAAACTTGGGGGACTGACCTACACTGGTGAGGTAAAGTAGAACAGCTCACAGTGTCTACAGTTTGAGCAGTGTCCTGGTGGTGGGGAAAGTGTGGGGACAGTTTAGCCTAGTGGTCAGTGTCAACACATTCAAACAAGCTCCAGGGAGAGTCTATTGGTGCTCATCTTTTTGGAGATGGCTACAGGGCCAAAAGCTGTTATTTCTATCAGGGAAGTAATGTTCTTCAAGCACTTTAAATGCCATGCTCATTAGATTTCTCTGAGAGGTTTGAGGGATATCATCTAGTATCTGAGTTTGATTATTGGTTTACATGAAACAAACTCTACTTGTTTCCAGTTACCTGCTTCAGGATTAACACTGACAACATTCACAGAGGGCTAAAGATTTTCGCTATAAGTAAATTACATTTGTACTTAGCATGACTACAAACATAGTTCTGAGCACTATATAAAGAATTTGATTATTTATACATTGACCATTAAACTACCATTACTCAATTATCTTTAACAGTTTACAAGTTAGTAGCTTTTATAAGTATAGGATTTTGCAATTTTATCCTTTACATTTGAGCCTTAAAGCACTTAGACTGAAGATCCTTTACCATCAAAAATAAAACTTTAAACCAAGAATACAGTCCACAGAGAGACTGAAACTTTTTTCCTGAGATATATATATATATATATATATATATATATATATATATATATATATATATACATACATACATATATATATATATATACATCCTTAACAAAAATATCAGTTTTTTTAAAAATATGACTCAATTTATCCAAATTCCTAAAGTTTAAGAAACAAAGCAAAGACAAAGCAGCTAGTTAGACACCTTCAAATGAGTGTCTGGTAGTCTGAATGTAAACCTTAGGAATTCATAAACCATAATCATCCAACATATGCTGTTTCTTATAGAATATCTTAGAAGCCCAATGTTGAACAATTAACAAAGAGACCAGTGCTTACACATACATCTCCAAGTCAGTCTTCTGTTATTCTGAGTAAACCTCTATAACCTTAGGAATATATAAACTGTAACCAAACATTTGTCATTAGTATATTCTATTTTTTACAAACAAGAATTGAATCCAAGTTATACACATAATATGGTTCATCAAATTAAGATTACTTATGCATAAACTTTTAACTATGAAACCTTTTGTTACAAGTTTTAAGCTAATTTTTTTGTTACAGGTGTTATATAATTTTTAACCATACTTAATAAATTTATAAGGACATCCTAGATACAGAAAGTTTACACAACAGTCTTACAAATCTGGAGATAAAATAAAGTTTACACTTCAGCAAAAACTTTAGAGCTATAAGGGGGGAGGGAGGATATTTAGAGAGTCAAACATCTGTGATTACATTTAGCCATTTTCAAAGATAGTAAACAAAACCAGGAAAATCAGTATGAGATAAGCTGTAGTAATCTCTGTTGGCAAGTTTACCTCTTAGCTCTTTTTAAGCACACAGTGCTTTTCCTGGACTGTTCTGTTTTGCTCTCCATCTTCCTGTCACAGAGTCAGGTGGCCAGACTGACTGTCTTAGTCACTGTTTTATTGCTGCGAGGCGGAGACACCATGACCAAGGCAACTCTTATAAAAGAAAGCGTTTAATTGGGGACTTGACTGCAGTTTCAGAGCTTAGTCTATTATCATTACAGTAGGTAACATAGTGGCCTGCAGGCAGACATGGAGCTGGAGTGGTAGCTGAGAGTCTACATCCTGATCTGCAGCCAGCAGAATGAGAAAAACCCCTAGGCATTGGCTTCTGAAACCTCAAAGCCCACCCCCAGTTATGCACTTCCTCCAAGTCCAAATCATCTAATCCATCTAATCCTTTCAAAGTTCTACTTCCTGGTGACTAAGCATTCAAGTACACGAGCCTATGGTGGTCATTCTTATTACCACCACAGTGACTTTAGAGGAAACTTTTAAACAAGGCTTGAATCGGGACTAAACATGCCATACCCAAACTCCACAGCCAGGTTTTTCAGTAGACCAGAACAACATGTGCCATACCCAAAAGGTGTTTCATTCTCTGCGAGTCAAGTGAGCAGGGAAAGGGTGAGAGCTTCTTGAGATAGGTCAGGTATAGAGGAAGCTAAAAGCAGAGTAAGAAGATCAGAGAGTAAAGGGGGTCACAGATAGGATTTCAGCCAGGTAAGGATTCTAATAGTGCAGGAATGGGGAGACCTGGGGGAAGATGATAAGGAGAATGCCCCATGGGACAGAGTTTCAATCTGAGGATGTCCCCAAGGGATCTGAGTAACAACAGAGAGGTGTCCATTTCTATGTGATGGCCACTCAGAAGGGACATTAGGAGGCAATGTTGTAGTAGGTTCCAAGAGGAGTGAGAGAGAGAGAGAGAGAGAGAGAGAGAGACCTGGCAGCTGCAAGTGAGACACTTACTGAGTAGACAAGGAGAGACAAATCGAGCAGATGGAGAAGAAGAGGGCTCTCTAGGACTTGGAGTCAAACATGTTGGGGCAGCAGATGCCAGCAGACACAAACGATCCATACTTCTTCAGGGGGGCCAAATCCGCAAGTCGGTTCAGATGGGAGGGATCAGGGTCTTTGGAAAGGAGGCTCATGTACCTCTGCTAGGCTTTGGCAAGAGAGGTAAGCAAGGGCACAGGAAAGAAACCACCTAAATGGCCACTCCATAATTAAGGGGCAGGTTTCTATTGTAAGAGAGAGAGAAAACAGCCAGAGGCATCTGGACAAGTCCAGAGCAGAGACAGAGAAGCATACTGGCCCTGGCACATGGAGAACTCTAGCAGGATGTAAGGAGAACCAGTAGCTGAGGGGAGGAAGGCCCGGGACCTGGAATAGTCTGGGAGCTAGCAGAGTGAGTAGGCAAGGAGGTGAGGGGGGCCATTAGTAATGGGAGGAGCTAGGATATTCATAACAGGCACATGCGAATAGAGACCAAAGGAGTCTGGAGGTTTGCATGGGCTTTGGTGTGTAACCACTGGTACATGCCAAGGGAAGAGGCCTTTTGGGCAGCCAGAAACCCATCTCACACGTTTCTGAGGGACGCTGTGTGTAAGCTTTATCTCTCTAACAGTAGTCCTTTTATAATCCAGTGTGAGCCAAGACGGGTATGACCTTGCAAGTGTGTTCTCCCATCTTGCTCTTCTCTCTTCCTCTGTGTTTGCTTTCTGACTGCCATGAGATGGTCAGCTCTTGTGCCACAAACTTACAGCGTGCTGTACTACCATGACACTAACTGGTCATGGGCTAGAACTTTGAACAAAACTAAAATTGTTCTTCTTCTAAACTGTTTGTCTCAGATAATTTGACAGAGCAAATCCTTCCATCCGTCAAATGCTGGTAGTCTTCAGCTTTAGGGGTTACACCCTAACAGTTCAGCCTACCAGGTAACAAGCATGGTTCCAAGTTGTTCTAGAGGTATTAATTTATTAAATCCTCATGGTCTCATTGTGAGGTCCGTTACTTAGCTACTTTTCTATTGGAGTGATAAAACACTGTGACCAAAGCGAATTGAAGAAGAAAGGCTTTATCTTGGTATTGTGGTTCTAGTGGGGGAAGAGTTGATGTTGGTGGTAGCATTGCAGCAAGCAGCAGGAACGTTGTGAAAATCAGCAGCTGAGAGCTCAGTTTCATCATCATCACCATTATTATTATTATTATTATTAATTATTATTATTATTATTATTAAAATTCCCTTACATCTCCATCACAGATTCCTCTCTTCCCAGGCCACCTTTACAAATCCTTCTCCTCACGCTTCCTTATAAAAAAGAACAATGACATTTCAATACTCCATGTAGCATTTAATTGGAATTCAGTTATCTGATATAAATAATATCAGGGCCCTTTAATATTACAAGTCCCTGGTGTGGAATATCTAACTAATGAGGGATGACAGGTGGTCTGTGCTCGAGCCTTGTACTAACATCTTGTACTAACACTCACCGTGATAAGTAACCCATCCTTCCATGTGGGGAACTCCCTAGGTGGCTCTCAAGGGAAACACAGGAAGATGGTAACATCTTCAGCTTGATGACAAGGTTGGCAGAGTGCTAAATGCTGTGCCACATTTGAAGCTCTTGATTGTCATTGTTTAATCAAGGCTGGAAAGCTTAGGTTAGTACCAAGTAACAATGAAGTCAGCTTAGGTTAGTACCAAGTAACAATGAAGTCAGGGTTCAGTCTGCTCTGTAGGTTTGGTCCCACTGATTTCTTGATCCTGGATGGTTATTTCTTCCCATAGTGGGCAGAAAATATCCAAGAAGAGAAATGAGAACTGTTCTGACTTGACAATGGGGGACAATGACATAGAAGTAGCAACCGACAGTTCACTAATAGAAAGCCTCAATGTTTGCGAAGAAAGAATGCAGGATCTCAAGCAAAACATTTCACAATCTTTTATTCAAAAGACACAGACCGTCTCTTTTGAGTATGAGATCCAAAGTTGTTCCTGATAGTTTGAGGGGGGGGATTTTTGTGAATATTTTCAAACTTACAGTTCCTCGAGCCTGTTTAGAAACAGAAACTCCAGAGCTGGCTGCACCACTCACAACTTCCTTCAAAGACAAATCAAACCTAAGTATCATTGGAAAAACTCAAACAATGTTTGCTCTAGGTGGTCTTGGAGTGCTATAAATGGCAGTCAGACTTGGTGGAGCTCATAGGGATGACCAGAAACTTAATACTAACGTGGCATTAATGACCCGACAATTCAACCACTGGGGTGGAAACAGTCTGATCATTGGGCATTTGGGAGCTAGTGAATATTTGTATGTCTTTACCAAGGAGAGAGACCACTAGAGTCTAAATCCTGGTTCAGATGGCCAAGCTATAACAATACAATAATAAAAATGCTAGTGGGATTGGAGCCTTCTGCACCACATTCCTATCCAGTGGTGTACTGGCTAGTTTTGTGTCAACTTGACACAGCTGGAGTTATCAAAGAGAAAGGAGTTTCAGTTGGGGAAGTGCTTCCATGAGATCCAGCTGTGGGGTATTTTCTCAATTAGTGATCAAGGGGGAAAGGCCCCTTGTGAGTGAGACCATCTCTGGGCTGGCAGTCTTGGGTTCTATAAGAGAGCAGGCTGAGCAAGCCAGGGGAAGCAAGCCAGTAAGGAACATTCCTCCATGGCCTCTGCATCAGCTTCTGCTTCCTGACCTGCTTGAGTTCCAGTCCTGACTTCCTTTGGAGATGAACAGCAGTATGGAAGTGTAAGATGAATAAACCCTTCCCCCCTCCCCCCCAACTGCTTCTTGGTCATGATGTTTTGTCCAGGAATAAAAACCCTGACAAGTGGCATGCTTAGATGAGTCACAGTGTAAGGGACACTGAAAATCTCACTTTTTCTTCACTGACCTTGTCCAGACATTTTCATACACGGTTTACATTGTTATACACCATCTACTGCTTCAGAACACATTCCCAACCCTCTGTGCGCCTACTGTAGCTAAGTCTTCTGCTGCTCTCCTGATCCTCCCAGGCTGCTCCTGAATGCCCTACCTTTCACGGCACAGCAAGCTGCTTCTGAAAATCGCCTGTTTTATGCTTGTCTTGGGGGACTTAAGTTAGGACACAGCCCATGTCCCTCTTATTTCCAAGCCAGCTCTTTCTTCGGACATCTTTGTACCCTGCACAGGTTCCTGCTGGTCTTAAATATTCAGTGAAGCTTCTTTGCACAGGAAAGTGATCATTGGCTAAATCCTAATTTTCATCCTTGAGAAGCCGGAACTTCAGAAATTTATTTCAAATTATAGGGATTTTTTGAGCAGACTTCAGTGACATTTACCTCAGCCTTTAAACATATTTACTCTATGGAGTAGATTAAATAGTCCCTTCCAAATCTCTTCCCCTCCAAGTGAATAGTACGAACTCAGTGAATGCTTTCTTTATAAATAGCATAAAATAATTTAAATCAGTTTTTGTCCAAACAATAAAACATCAAAGAGGGTAGATTAATGCAGGTTTTAGTTTTGTCCAATATACCCTGAAGTCATTTAGATTTTATACTCAAAGTAAATATTTAATATGATATTAACTTGCATGGCCTGTTTTAGTTTAGTTCATTACTTAAAATCCCTTTTTGGATAAATCCTGCTTTAATATCTTAATTTGTTCACAGCAATTTACTTTTATCTCCTGTTTGCTCCCTACATTTTAATAATTTTATTTTGTTCCTCAAGCTCATAAATAAAGCAAAACAGCAATAAAATAGATATAAAAGTGGTTCAGATTCTAAAACCTTGGATAGTCCCGAGAGCACCTTCCACTCCTCCCTACCATTCCTATCATTCCTTATGCATCAGATGATGACTTTTTGTTTAGTGTTGGGTACCCTACCAGACCATTCCATAATGGCAGTCTGCCCACTAACTCAGGACAGCATAGCCTGTACCAAGATGTTGAACAACTGGAGATAAATTGCTTCATTAATTTCTTTTTCATTGATAGAAAGAGCAGAGATGCTATTATTTAAAATCTTGGGCTGGTGAGATGGCTCAGCGGGTAAGAGCACCCGACTGCTCTTCTGAAGGTGATAAGTTCAAATCTCAGCATTCACACATGGTGGCTCACAACCATCCGTGACGAGATCTGGCACCCTCTTCTGGAGTGTCTGAAGACAGCTACAGTGTACTTACATATAATAAATAAAATCTTACCTTTTCTCCTCTGGGAGAGACTTAACTGAGTATGGTTAGTATTCATGACAACCTTTCAAAGGTTTGAGACCACCTTTATCTCCCAGTAGTGAGGCAACTGCTGTTCAGTCTCCGCCATTTCATCTTGAGTGAATCTGAAATGTTGCTTCCTTTGGTTTCCACACACACCCCAGCTTATGCTCTACTATTTAAAGGCTCGCCCAGACCCAGATGTGATGTCCCTTGGGTAGTTTGGTTGTGCATCTCACTGGGACTAGCCTTGTCCTTGTATGTATCTCCGGGAGCCCAGTGAAACCCTATGTGGCTGCAAGAACCACCCCACTTCCTGCTGACTTGTGAACACACTGCTATGGTCAACAGTTCAGCTATAGTCAGTATGCTTTCACGAGGCACTGTGCATTCTGGGACTCATTTTTTTCAGAACACTGCCATAGTTCTGATACCACAGAAGCATTTACGATGTCAATTCCTGGTTTTGTCACTACAGGATCATTCATTAACTTTTCTGAATTCACATTGTCTGAAAATTTTTTTATTGACGTTCATACACATCACAGATCTTGTGTACTCTTCTTACTGTTGTCAACGGCTTGAATGGAAGTCTTACTTTCTGTTCTCTTTAACTTTGGTTTGGACCCATCCTGGCGTCCAGAGTGCTGGCATCCAGGGCCAGCTACCATCTGTCTTACTTTTACTTTCTTTCCCTTCTCTTTGTTTCCTTCCCTTTACCTCACTTTCTTTCTTTAATCTTCTTTCCTTCCTCCTTGCCTGCTTCCATTCTCTTCTGTCTCATGTCCTTCTTCCCTTGTTTAAATCCTACAAGAAGAAGCTTGTCTGGTCATGATCCTGTTAGCATAGTAGCTTCCCTTTGTTAACCTGTCCTGTCAACAGGGAATGTCTTGCAGGGATGATTAAGTTGATTGAAAAGAAAGAATGAAAGAAATAGAAAAAGAGAGAAAGAAAGGCAGTTTGCATCAACAAGTATATAATCTAGCAAGCTGTTCCCATAAGCGCATCCTTGTGTCTCTCATCTCTAGATGGACTCAGTTTATCAAATCTCCTGGGAAGCTGCTTTAATAATATTACCAATGGAAGTGAGATTAATCTGACAGGGAATTCTCTTGATGGACTTGCTTCTTGGATTTTGTCAGATTTCCTAAGAGGAATATAAACTATCACTTTAACAACTCACTTTTGAATCTTCCCCAAGATCAATCTTTTTATGGATGACCCAAACTACACATCTCTATAATTCCTCATCACTAACAGATAGTGCTTCTGCAATCTTATTTGTTAATACATGGATGTGTGGACACAGAGAGGTTCTATGTAGATATCCCCTGAAATGAGGACTTATTCAGCTGCTAATCGTGCAGCTAATAGATAGCTTCCAACTCTCTCCCACCTGCACTCCCTTACTGCTAATTATCCTGGGATGCTTGACAAAATCTAGCCAGCGCATCAGGAATTGATTTAAGATAAAGTACACATCTTTATGTAGCAAAGTTGGAATTTTATTAAAGGGCAAAGACACACTCAGAACACAGTATGAACTTCTCAAAGAAGAGTCATGTTGTACAAAAAAAAATATTTTTTTAAAAAGAGATTTTAAGGATGAGGATTAAGTAAAGGAAAGGAACTGAGGGGAAAGAAGGCCGAAGTGCTTTCTAATGGGATGGATATCTGGAGGGAGGGAAGGAGGGAGGGAGGGAGGGAGGGAGAGAGAGAGAGAGAGAGAGAGAGAGAGAGAGAGAGAGAGAGAGAGAGAGACTAATGGTTTCCAGTGTCTACAAATTCTACTGAGAAAATGCCATACACACGTGTGACAAGAGAAAGCCTCCTCTCTGGAGGGTTGGTCGACTGGAGGGTCCCCCAAATCTCAGCAGCAGGAACGCGGGAGCTGGGAGATAATCAGAAGAGCATCATGCCTGGCATATGCCTTCCATTCACGCTCTCCCCCATCTCCGAGGAGATTAAGACGGCTTTGCGCATGAATCTGTATGTTAATAAACCTAGGAGAGGATGAGATACTATTTCAGCTCTCTTATTCCCGGACTGCGTGTGGTTTCTGAGAATTTTCCTTTCCGTTAGTATTCAAGCCACTCTGAGAAGATTCCAAGACTGCGAGGAATGACAGGAGGGCTCAACATTGAGGATTCTGGCTGTTGTTGACACTTTGAAGCTACATCTGTGGGTGCCAATCTGGTGCCCCGATTCCCCCTGCCTGCTGGGATGGCCCCTCAGTATCATCACCCTCCCGACACCCTAGCCACCTGCCAGTTGGCATTCAGTGGCAAATTGGAGTCAGGATGGTCCACCTTCCTTCTGGGTGAAAAAAAAAAAAAAAGGAGGAGGGCTGCAAAAAGCCCCGGGAGCCACCCCTTGTGCCAGACATGCAAACAAAACTGGCAGCGTGGAAAGAAGCTGAGAAGGAATGGAAATGGGGGTGTGTGAGACAGAGCAGAGAGGGCCCAGAAATGGCACTCTTCCTTTCTGCTTGGTGGAGGAGTCACCAAGCAGAAAGGCAGGACGGTGAGAACCATGAGGGCACAGCATGGTAGGGCAGCAGAGAATGGCCTAGCTCCCATCAGTCAGCTCTAAGGGGATAAGACACTTAAACGCTGTGTGGAAGAGAGGAGAATGGAGAAGAAGAGCTTGTAACAACCAAGTTTGCTCTTGAGTATCCTCAGATACTTTTAAGTTTTGTGACACGTATCCAGGTGTGGCAGAGGAGGTAGCAAACTCGGAAGACGGGGCACAGAGCCGAGAGAGCTTCTCAGTGGGAGAAATCCAGGAAGTTGGCATGAAGCGTTCTCCTACTTACAAGACAAGGTTCACAATGGTGTTTGGATGGTGACCATCATTTCGTAGTGTAATTCCCAGGCCAGACTGAAGGGAACTGGTGCTTTCCGTCCCAGATCTCAACCCTGAGATTTCAGACTCAAATATTCTTTAATCCACTGAATATTCACGCGATTATATTCAGTAAATTTTTTTATACCCACTCCATCTATTTCTAACGCTGTGCTAAAACACCATGACCAAAAGCAACTTGGGCAGGAAAGAGGTTACCATGTACCATCGTCATCCAGGGGACTCCAGGCAGGAGCCTAGAGGCAGGAGCTAATGCAGAGCATGAAGAGTGCTGTTTACAGACTTGCTCCTTGTGGCTTGCTCAGCCTGCTTTTGTATAGTACCATGGACTGCCAGCCCAGGTTGGGTACTGCCCTATATGAATTGGACCTTCCCATCAATCATTAATGGAGAAAATGTCCTACAAGCTTGCTCACAGGCCAATCTAGTTGGGGGTGGGGTGGGGTGGGGGCTAATCTTCTCAATTAAAATTCCCTTTTCTCAAATGACTCTGTTTTGTGTCAAGTTCACATAGCAGTAGCAAGCACACCACCCAAAGAGGAAATCAAGATCTTCATCGCCTTGAGCAGCATCTTCCTCCACATCTCTTGACTGCATTAAGTTCTCTTTAGTATCCAGGTAAGACGCCTGATCACCATCCATTTGTCCTTCCTCGGCCTATTTTTATCCAGCACATCGCCAAGCCTGGTTGACCTGAACACTCTCTCCCTTTCGTCCATCAGTTCAGTTCTTTATGAACTCAGTGCTGTAGTCAAAGTGATCTTTGAGCCCATCTCATCTAGCATCATGGTGTTTCCCAATGGGCATCACACTCAAGGTCACAGTATGATAGCTGTGAAGCAAGGGGTAATGTCATGAAGTGCCACTGACTTAAGTTGGCCCATTCATTCTGTTGATGTTCATCAGCTGTCTTTCAGAGGAATTACGAGATTAAAATCAGATGGTGTACATGATCTTCTTAGAAAATTTTATAGCAAGCTGTACATTTTCAAATCCTCATGCACATACAAACATACAATACATGTTGGCTTACATTATTTAAGAATCTTGAAATTCCAAGACCTGCTGGTCTTGACCCGTAGCCCAGTGCGTCTCCCTGACTGGGTCAGTGTATTAAGAAGTATGTATAAGAGCCGGGCGTGGTGGCGCACGCCTTTAATCCCAGCACTCGGGAGGCAGAGGCAGGCGGATTTCTGAGTTCGAGGCCAGCCTGGTCTACAGAGTGAGTTCCAGGACAGCCAGGGCTAGACAGAGAAACCCTGTCTCGAAAAACCAAAAAAAAAAAAAAAAAAAAAAAAAAAAAGAGGTATGTATAAGCCAGTTCTTAAGCAAATTCTGTATTCTAGAGGAACCAGCCTTTGGCTGCTCCCCTTAAATCTGAATGTGAACAACAGAGGAGATGCTTTCTACTTAAATGCCTTGGGCACTGCAAGCAGGTGAACAGCTCCGCTGAGTGGAAGTGGAAGTGGGTGCTGTCTTGCTGGGTGGCCTGAGTCAGGGACACTAACACTGCCAGTAATTTCCATTACCCAGGAAGCTGATGTGTGATTTTGGCACGTGTCAAAGCCTGCCTTCCATTGTAAGCTGTTCCAATAATTGTTACCACTTGCATGGAGTCTAGTCTCTAATTCCTGTTGTAGGATAAAGTTGATGGGTATCTTCCAAGCCCAAGAAATGATCGAGTCTTTCAAGTTCAAGTCATCTGCCTTCAGTGCAACTCAGGCAGTCTCAGTGATACCTGGCCTTACTGTCTTTTGTATTCTTAAATGCATATTAATGACACATTTTAAGAAAGCAAGAGTGGCTCTTGTTCTCTTGTTCCTTTCTTGCTCTCTTGGGCTCCTGCTCCCTTGCTCTTTCCTTCCCCCCACCCCTCAATGTGGTCATGGCCAGCCTCCATTTCTCTACCCTCTCCCTGCCTTTCTCAGCCTCTACTACCCTCTTAACTCCCCTCCCCATGCCCTGAATAAACTCCATTCTGTACAAAAAAAAAGAGAGGAAGAAAGAAAGAAAGAAAGAAAGAAAGAAAGAAAGAAAGAGAAGGAAGGAAGGAAGGAAGGAAGGAAGGAAGGAAGGAAGGGTGAAAACATATTACACAACTGTGTTCTATTCATTTCACGGCGAGAAGGGAAGGGTGGGAAGAAGGGGAGGGAGTTAGGGAGGAAAGATAGAGGGAGTAGGGAAGAGGCAAGCATTCTATTTAAACATCAAATGCTTTTAAAGTTTGATTCTGACAGGTCAGCTCTTCTGTTGTTGAAGAGTCTTCTTGGTAGCATCACCTTCAGATAAACCTTCCTGCAATCACGGGGTCATAGACATTCATCAATTCTCAGGTATTACTTCATGCTCACTGCGTCAGATCCTGTTTTCCCCAGCTCTAAACCTTGAACAAATCCATCCATTTGGATGTTTTTTTCCCCTTCTTTTTGAATTAGATATTTGCTCCCAGCCTGGGAGATTGCATGCCAACTTCCTGCCAGGAGCACCTTCCGCACAGCTGCGTTATAAATATCTGGGATGAAATCGGGGAGGATTAAATTGGAGATTGCAATAATCTTCCTGCCAGTGCCAAGGAGTCCTGAGAGGTTCGATAATAATATCTCACATTGCCCAATTAGATCTTGAGCCTACCGAGCTAGGAGTGGATCCAACTTTTGTTGGCCTTTCTCAGGGCTGATGGTATTTAAGGAGGTGCATTGCTAGCTAGTGTTAATGTCTCTTGGTAATTATTCTCTATTATTGGATTATTCTTTATTTAAAAGCATTGTGGGTTTTTCCCCCTGCTGTGGAAAAAAATAGATGCATGATCCCATCAGTATTTCTGCCATTTGAATTTCATGAATCATAAGATGTTAGTGGTTTCATTCCAGGGTCCTTATTTTGGAAGACTACAAAATTGTTTTTAACTTGTAAAAAGCCAGGTAAAAATAAGGAAATCTATATGAGACGTTTGAATACTGCCTGAAAATGAGTTTTCATGACACATAAGCAAGGCATGTCCTTGTAAGTGGGCAGAACACAAGCTGTGGCTGCTGTAGCCTGTGTTTTCCAGGGAAACAACTAATAGGAAATCTGCTCATCTTCTGAGTGGCTCGTGTGATTTTGAAGGATGAGATGTCTCACAATTTGCATCTGCAAGCTGGGAAGCCATGAAAGCCTTAGGCGTTAGGTGTACTTGTTCTTGCAGAGGACCCAAGTTTAGTAACCAGTATCCACACAGTGGTTCATAACCATCAATAACTCCAGTCCCAGGGAATCTCACACCATCTTCTGACTTCTCCTACTAGTAGGCACTCATATGTTACATATATAGGCAGGCAAAACACCCAAACACACAAAGTAATGCAATAAGTAAGTAAGTAAGTAAATAAATAAATAAATCTAAAAGTTAAAAAAAAAAAGAGGGAGTAATTCATTTTCTTCTCCTTTTGCAGCCTATTGGTAACTGGATGAGTTCTACTTACATTAGTGAAAGAGAAATCGCAATGTCTGTTGTCTCTCCCAGAAACATCTTTACTCTCATAAAATTTTTATTTTGTTATGATTCTTGCTATTTTTTGTGAATGTGTATGTTTCTGTGTTCATGCGCATGTGTGTGCATGTGTGTGTGTTTGCATAGGTTTATGTGCACCTCATACAGATGCCAAAGGATGACAGTAGACAGTAGATCCCTTGGAATTGGAATTACCAGGTACTGATCTACCATGTGTGTAGCAGGAACTGAACTCAGGTCCACTGCAGGAACAGCAAACAATCTCTGAGCCCTCTCTACAGTGCCTTGTGTCTTCTTCCTGATTATATTTTGCCCCTCTTAAATATTGAGTTTATTATTACTTTTCTTTCTTATTGACAATACTTTCTTCTGTATCTACTAATTTTAATGTCTATTATAGGCAGGATCTAAGGATTCTAAAATATTGGTCTTTTTGTTTTCCATAGAAAAACCTTTTGTTAGGGCTTCCTGCCTTAGACAGATGATTTTAAGTAGCATGTTTTTAGAGATAAAATATATTTTCATTTTCCTTCATGATTTCTTTTTGTGGTTTCATGTTTAGGAAACCTTTTCCAACTTCAGGATTACAAAAAGACTCACATTTTCTTCTCATATTAATTGAACAATTTATCTTTCCTCCACAGGTTTAAAATGTCATCTTTATCATTTGCTAATTCTTAAATATACATCAGCTATTTTTGGATTTTCTACTTGATTCCCCTGATGTGTTTGTGTTGGCACAAATTTCAGAATCACTTAACAATCGTGGTTCATGACATATTGTGTTATCTGCTAAGGAAAGCCTCAACTTATCACTCTTTGATTTCAGACATTTTTCTCCTACTAGTATTTTATTAATCCCCAAAGAGAAATTCTATTTGGGTGTTCAAAAGAATTATGTTACATTTAAGATCAAGTTACAAAAAATCTGAGCAATGTTAGATATTCTTTCAATAAAAACACAGCTTCTCTTTTTTCAACTTTTCTCATGGGACCTTCAGTAAAAAGATGCTGTGTGATTTTATTCAATCGATTCCTGGATATTTTGTGGGTTTAGTTACTACTGTGAATAGGCTATTATTACCATATATTTTAAGCTTGTCATAATAAGTAAATGGAAAGATATTAATTTGCTAGTCAGTTATTGCTTGTCTTCTTAATTATATGTCTTACAAGAAATCAGTGGTGGTACAGCCTGAGAAACAACCAATTGCCTTAACCATTGTTACAATACCTATAGACACCAGTATGATCCTCTGGTGGGGTTCATATTTTAAGAATTATTTTCTATCTCCTTATTAATTTGAGTTTATTTTATTTTTAAATACTTCTCAAATTACTGATTTTTATTTTCCTAGAAAATAATCCATTCCATTGGCATTTCCATCAGTAAAATGAAAGAACTAATGATTCTCATGTTTAAAAATATTGTCAGATTTATATTTATTTTCTGTCTGTGAATGCCTTGCCTGAATGTATGTATATAAACCACGTAGAAGCCGGTGGAGGCCAAAAGAGGGCACCTGCATCTCCTGGGCCTAGAGTTATGGATGGTTGTGAGTCACCATGTGTGTGCTGGGAACCAAATCCACATCCTCTTCAAGAACAACAAGTGCTCTTAACAGCTGAGCCATCACCCCAGCCCCAATTCTTAGAGTTCTATATTTTAAAGATAATTATGTGGGGTGTGACCAGTTGTAGTTACTTTCCATGATAAAGCATCTGAGAACTAAGCAGCATTTCTGTTGAAGTGATTTTTCAAATATATCTCCTTTTCTAGTATCTGTTATAGGTACGCGACCATACAAATCTATAATTCTAGGTCATTGTATCCAATCATTAGGATATTTTGTTTTTAGTTTGAGTTCCACTAACTAGAATTGCAAAATAATCTTAACTAAAATGGTGATAATTAATGGTTGCCCTTGGACACGCTCGAGTCACCCAGGAAGAGGTATATGTATAAACAACATTAAGCAAAAGTCTATGTTTCTTTTCTAGATTGGGAATTGGTGGTGAATTTTATCTTTTTTTCCTCCCACTTTCCATAAAGGTTGTTGGATGCATTCTCTCATTTAGGTTTCTAAATTGATATTTTCTGTTAATCAATTTCACAGATTGGAGTGTGAGTGAGTTCTTGTACCTTTGATGAAATGCCTAGCAAAAAGCAACTTACAGTGGGAAAGGATGCATATGGCTTTTAAGTTTCAGAGATTTCAATCTCTCAGAGCAGGGAAGGCATTGCAGAGCAAATCACTTCTCATCATGGCAGTCGGGAAGCAAAGAGAAAGAAATATCAGAGGATGTTAGGACAGCATAGGACATACTCCAGTGACCCAACTCCTTCGAAAGCTCCCTCCTACCTTCCGCCATCTCCCAATAATGCCATCCTATTATTCCACCAAGGAATTAATCCACCAATCAGGTCAGAGTCAGTACAATTCAATCTCACGACCCACCCTTACAGACGCATCCACAGATTGCATTCTACAAGCTCCAAGACATTCTAATCCAGGCATAGTAGTAGTCAAAGCTGACCACCGCTGAAAGCATCATTGCATTGGGCATGATATAGAACGTCCATTGTAAAACTAAAGTTTCCTTGCTTGTATTATATTTAGTATTTTTGTGTGTAGTAGCTGGTCATAGTATTGGCTACCATATTTTTATGTTTATCATCCGATTGTTGTCAAATTGTGTGCTTGGATCTTTTTTATAGTCTTCTCAAAATTTTCACTTATTTTTATTTTATTATTTTATTTTATGTGGCTTGGTGTTTTGCCTGCATGTATGTCAGTGTGAGGCTGTCAGAGCCCCTGGAACTAGAGTTACAAACAGTTGTGATCTGTCATGTGGATGCAGGGAAATGAAACCCAGAGATCTTTACTGCTGAGCCAGCTCCCGAGCCCCTCTTTTTATAGTGTTAAAATCTAAGTGATACCGAGATTTTCTGTTTCTCAAAGGAGGTTAAAGTGCCAATTGCCACGAGTCTGGGATCACGATTTTACATTTATTTTCTTTCCTTAATAGTTTTGGTTTGTTTCTTTGTTTCTTTTCTTTTTTTTTTTTAATTCTTTCCCAGTATGTGATTTATATTTTCTTAGAAAAGAATTGATTCCATTGGAATTTCAATTTGGTAAGATGGAAGAACCAATAATTCTCACATTTCGAAGGATAATCACACCTGCTGCAACATATACTTTTTGTCATTAATATCATTCTTTCTTTGGTTAATAATGACAGATGTGTTCTGAGTACTTCCCAAGCAACAGATTTTATGATAGAAGATTTTCATACATCACCTCATTTAACATCACAACAAGCTGCGGGTTTCTTCAGAGCATGCGCAGGAACACTGTGGCTGGGACTATGCAAGCGTTCTCCCTATCACAACATTTTTTTTTCCAGGATAAATACTCATAAAATTAAACTCAGGGTCGTCTGTTAAACAGTAATGTAAAACAACAATGAGCGATTGTAGCAGACCTTTGCCAACCCCTTCCTTCTGGTTTGTGTGGATAGGAATCTGCATTCCTCAAGTCTAGTCCTATGAGGAAATCAGTAAACCAGCACTGACTAAGAAGTCAGAGCTTCTTGGTGTGTGTGTGTGTGTGTGTGTGTAATCCATACATAACAAGCAGAAAACAGTTTCAGAGACATGAAAATATTAGTATAGTTAGTCTACATTGAGTATGTGGATCCATCCAGTAAGAGGCACAAATGGAAAGTGTCTCGTGGTAGACATGACCATCGGGGTGGAAAGACAAGGCCTTCCTGGTCAGTCTCGGGTGGGTCCTGTTACCTTGTAGCTTCTTGCTCTATTGTCTTGCATTTTTACTGTTGATTTGTTTCATTTTAGCCTTTGCTTCATTTGACCCAGTACTAAAGACTGACAAGGGAAGGGGAAGAGGAGTCAGTTTGCAAGTAGGGAAGATGGCTCTATGATCAAAAACTAAAATATTGGAAGCATAAAAAAGCATCCAATGTCTTTGTTACTCATGGGCTTTATTTAGTCTATTGAATAGGAAAATGTATTTTTGAATGATGATAATCCTGCCTCAGAAAGTATTGAAAATAATTTAGACCTTTGAAAACCATAGGATTAACAAAACAGAGTTCAGGTGTATCTTGTGGGAATGAAAGATTCATTCAAAACAAGGCAGGTGAATCAGAGATTGGGGTCCATGCCAGTTAGCCCAATGGCCATTGTAGCAACATCTTAAGCCAGACAAAAAGAAAGAAAGAAAAAATGTGTAGTATAGTATGATTGATGGATTAATTGATTAGAATGAGACTGCTCCTGCTCGGGTAATGAAGACAGAGGTGGAGATGTTAGAATGAAATTCAGGAGGTTATGCAGCACAAAATGTCATCACATGAATGAAACAGATTCCGGTGCTAGCATGTCACCAAGAGAACATATTTTTAATGACTACAAGGGACCCTAAAGCTGAAGAGATGGGAAATATACATCACATCTTGGGCTAGTATGGCAGTGGGAAATTGTAAAGAAAGCCTGTTGTCTGTTTATAACTTAGAAAGCTCCACATACCTCAGTGACGTTCTATATTCCCAGCATATGCCAAATTATCACATTGCAGTCTTTTTGGAAAGAACTGTGATGTAATTTGAGAAACAACAGTGTGAAGTATGATTCTTTTCTTTGAAGCGTTCATATTTAACCATTAAGGGCAAGTACTCAAGTAAGGGCTTTAGATAATGAAAGCCACATTTGTGTGGTGGAGAGTTGGCCCTTGTGGCCTATGAAAACGCTTTTACAACCATACAGAATAAGAAAGAGAGAGGCTTACATGTTTAAAAACAATCAGCTCTGTGAGATATGAGGTTTTCCCCTCCCATTTATATGTAATATAACCTAACAATATGAAGGAGCTGAGAGGTAGGCTGTTGGCTCAGTATAACAGTGACTAATGACATTCGTTGGAACTTGGTGGATTTAAAACTCCTATACGTAAATTCTC
The DNA here is from genome assembly GCA_902729485.2 of Mus minutoides. Classification (NCBI taxonomy): domain Eukaryota; kingdom Metazoa; phylum Chordata; class Mammalia; order Rodentia; family Muridae; genus Mus; species Mus minutoides. The sequence goes on from LR751736.1 coordinate 136,766, forward strand.
TATTCCAGTCTTCTTTCTATCCCTGTCTGTATTCTGCTCGATGAGATTTGGGGATGTTTACTGGTTGTGATAAAGGGGAGACATTTGGGGTGCAACTGCACCATGTTTATTTTTAGTTAATATTTTCTTATTGACTATATTATAGGCCTCTGGAAATCAGTCATCCTCCCCTCACACCGAGTATGTTGATCCATCCAGTTAATTATTTTAGTTGTTTGATCACATATGTATTTTTATGAGTGCTTACTGAAGCAGCTATGCATTCATGATTCCAAGGATAACAATGAACAGACAGCATACCAGAAGCCAGGAGTTGCTTCCAGTAACATGGATGGTACAAGGAATCTAGAAACTTGTCTTGTGAACCATTCCCTCTTGAGCATCTCATGAGGCTTATTAGATGTTATGTTTGTGTACCTTGCACAGTGTGTGAGTGCTGACTCTCAGATCTCTGTGACATTGGAATCCCCTGGGAAGCTGTCATATTACTGAGGGTGGGAATTGACCTTCAGGAACTCTTACTTAATCAGTTTGGTATACAACCAGTGAACAAATGGATTATTAAGGCTTTCTAGGTGATTCTAACGTGTAGCCAACTTTGAGAATCCATATGCTACTTTTTATGTTCAGGGATCAGTAACTTTTTTTTTCTATAAAAGGCCAGATTGTAAGTATTTGAAACTTTGCTGGCCATATGGTCTCTGGCCTGAACATTCAACTCTGCTCTTCGCGCACTAAACCAGCCACAGACAATATATTAACAAGAGAGCATAGATATGTTCCAATAAAACTTTACTAATGGACACTGTAATTTGAATGTCACAAGCTTTTCAGAAGTCACAAAAGAATGTTGTCTTTTTTTTTAAATTAAAAATACTTTAAATTGTAGAATGAGTATGTATAAACAACCTAACAAAATGAATAAACAAACACACCAACAAACAAAACCTAGTGCATCTTCTGCCACAAGGATGAACAATACATATAACTCTAGGACGTCAGGGACAGCAGCCATTTTCAGCTTTGTTGATAATGGAAATGCAACAAAATCAGCTGCCTGATGGGGACAGTTGAGTCCGGATTTGACAAGGAAGCGCAGCATCTCTTTGAGAAAGGGTTGATATTTATCTCCAAACTATGCTTTTTATTATTTTTTAAATTAATTGTATTTGACGACAACTGAGGTGAAGAAAGCCTTCCTCTCTATTTAAAAATAGTCAGTGAAATGCAACCAGTAGCAATGAATATATTGTTTAATTTAAAAGTAGTTGGGGTGGTGGAGAAAGGATGGATCCCCAGCTAAGAACACTTGCTGCTGGTGAAAGGGATTTGGGTTCAGCACTCTGCACCCTTATGTGGGATCACAACCATGAGTAATTTCAGTTTCTGGGGACCCAACACCCTCTGCAGGCTCCTGAAAGCACTGGACACACATGTAGTACACTCTATATACAGGAAGGCAAACACTCACATAGAAAATGAAAACAAATAAATTTTTAAAAATCAGAAAGCATCTTGAGCCCAACTGTCTTCACCCACAGTGCTGGGTAAGACCAGGCGTGTCATATGTTCATTGAGTGATTTCTCCAATGTAATTGAAATATAGTCTCCCCTTGTTTTCCATGTACTGCCAGATCAAGCGAATAGTGCTAAAATATTATGGTCAATTATACATATAAATCTTGCAGGGCTAATGAGCATATTCTCTAGATTGTGGCATTGGCTGGACACTTATCTTACTCTTCAAGATAAAATACCAGTCCGTATAATGCATTGCTAAGTTTTCTCCTTACTGTGCACTGTGCTTAGAATCCCGTTTTTTTTTTTTTTTCCATTAAATAATAATCATTGTAATTAATAGGCTGGTTATGTTATCTCTCTGATCTGGTTACAGTAATTTATCACAGGCATGTAAATGAACACCAGGAAAGTGGTATATCCTTCCTTTGAAAAGAAGGTAAAGAATATAAAATGTAATAACCCCCAAGAGGCCACGGCAGATGCACATTGCTTGAAATTCACTGGACAAGTGCACTGTGGGAAACTCCGTGTGAGAATCAGTCCCTTTTGTCTTCAGGGCATTGCCCGCTGCTCCCTTGCATCTTTCTCCCATAGTGATTCCAGAGAGGTTGGTGAGTGAGCAGATGTCTTCTTCAAATTGTCCACAGATGCCCTGGGCTGGGTTTGTGGGTTCACTTCCGGCGTTGCATCTTGAGTATCTTAGCCCCCACCTGCTACCAGAAAGAGAAAGAAAATCATAATAGACATAATTAATTCGGAGCTTGAGTGTTCCTGAGAAGGACTTTAAAACTCCTTTCCCTTACCCTAGTTCTTTAGAGAGAGGTTGCTACCACCTCCTTTGCTCTAGTCCCCAGGCACTGACCATTTATTCAGGCAAAGCGGGGAGGCAGTAACAAAGAGGCCAGTTGGGTTGGTCTCTAGGGCCTAGTGGAAGTTCAGCTCCCTATCTTCAGCTGGGTCGATCTGCCCTTTTATAACCCATTGACCTCATTTAAGAGAAGGGCAAGAGAAAGCACATGATGTTAAGGTCGAGCTGGCCGAGGCCGATGAGACCATGTCTCTACTGCAACAACAAACCGGAAGAAAGAGCTTCGATTCAGGGGCTGGGTGTGCAGCTCAGTGGTAGAGTGCATTGAGAGCTAACACCTCTTGGACTTAAATAATAGCGACAGACAGACTCCCAAGCTGAAGGCTTTGGGAATGATGCTAAATAGCAGACATCGCAATTCATCCTCAGTGGGGCATCTCTAACAACTGGTTTGCAAAGAGAATTAAATCTGAGTGTGTTCTTAAGCATTAGGATAGTAGCTGGGTTCCTTGGTAAAATAAAAGGGACGAATGGGAAGGGAGAGAGAGAGAGAGAGAGAGAGAGAGAGAGAGAGAGAGAGAGAGAGAGAGAGAGAGAGAGGGGGGG
>LR750620.1:0-10122 GCA_902729485.2 Mus minutoides
GGGGAAGCCTCTTTAATGATGACAAGGCACCGATCAATGAGTATAGTAGAATATCATTAGGATTCACTTCACTGATTTTCTTTAGACCTTTGTGTTTGGTTCTACCCTAGGTAGGGCTAGGTTCTGATTTCTGGCCATCCAAGCAGTATTGTGATGGGCTCCCTCTTATGGAGTGGGTCTCAAGTTAGTCAGATATCTGTTGGCCACTCCTTTAAAGTCTATGCCACCATTGCCCCAGCACACCTTACAGGCAGGACAGAATGTAAGTAGAAGGATTTGTGGCTGGGTTGGTGTCCAGGCTTCTGTTTTAGTAACCTGCAGAGTCCCTTCCCAAAGAGACTAGACTGTAGGGGTGAAGGTTGCATACACGTACCAGCTTGAGCCCTCTGCCTTCAGTGACCTGTGTAGATGTTATCCTCAGCAATGGGTCCCCACTGTCAGTCTGTGTAGCATCTATTATAGCATTAGCCTAGGTTGTTCCAGGATCTCTACAAAACCTCCTCAGCCAACTACTTCCAACCCTGGGAAGCTTGCCTGGCTAACACAGGATGGCCAGTTCACACTCTGCATCCGCCATTACTAGGAACTCTCACTAGGATCACTGTGATGGTCCTATATGCTTGGCCCAGGGAGTGGCACTACTTGTAGGTGTGGCCTTGTTGGAGTAGGTGTGGCTCTGTTGGAGTAGGCGTGTGCCTGTGGGCATAGGCTTTAATACCCTAGTCCTAGCTGTCTGCACGTCAGTACTCTGCTAGCAGCCTTCAGATGAAGATGAGGAACTCTCAGCTCCTCCTGCACCGTGCCTGCCTGGATGCTGCTACGTTCCCGCCTTGGTGATAACAGACTGAACCTCTGAACCTGTAAGCCAGCCCCAATTAAATGTTGTCCTTTATAAGACTTGCCTTGGTCATGGTGTCTGTTCACAGCAGTAAGATTCTAAGACCATCAACCTCATAAATTCCTGGAAGTTTCCAAAAGGTTTTCACACCCCCCTCAGGTTCTCACAACTCTAGCTATCTCTCCTCACACTCTCTCCCTCCAATTCATCTCCTTCCACTGTAATCTCTCCAGCTCACAGCCCCACCCACCCCGAGTCCACTGGCAGAATCGATTCTGTTTCCCCTTCCAGGGAGATCATGCATCTTCCCTAGAGTCCACCTCTCCCATAGCCCCTCTGTGCCTAAGGATGGTAGCTTGGTCATCATTTTCTTAATGGCCCATACTCAATTACAAGTGAATCTGTGCCACACTTGTCTTTGTGGTTCTGAGTTACCTCATGCAGAATGATTTATTTTTCTAGTTCCATCCATCTGTCTGCAAATTTCATGAGGCCATTTGTTTAAAAACCAAGTAACACTTCACTGTGTAAATGTGCCACATTTTCTTTCTTTCTTACTATTTTTCAGTTGAGAAGGGTTGCTGAACATTTCTCTAAGTGTTTCTCAGCCACTTGCATTTCCCTCTTTTGAGAATTCTCTGTTTAGATCTGTACCCCATTATTTAATTGAGTTATTTGTCTTCTACTTATCTGGTTTCTTGAGTTCAGATTTTATTTCTTTCAGGCCTCTCTGGACAAACATGAAGAGTTCACACTTCCCACTGTGCTCTGAACCCTGCATGCTGGGACAGGCATGCGAGGCTCCACATGCCCAAGCCCTGTGGGCAGAAGTGCCTCCCTGCAGAGCAGCAGGGACATGGGATCCTCCACTCTGTGCATCCCATGGTGCCTGGTGCTGTGCAGTGTTCTCTGCCTCCTGAGCCTTTCTCTTCAGCCCCTTCACCCCCATGGTCTGATTTCCGGTTTGTTTAGATTGTTTTGTTTATTTTTCTGAAACCTGCTCCTTCCCCTCTATTGGTGAGCCCTGAGGGATTTTGAGGAATTAAAATGAAAGAAGAGCTTACGAGGGAAAAAGGCCATGGCGTTCATGGGTCTGTTCCCTTTACTTCCTTCTAGCCAGTGCCATTTTCTGGCATGCCTTTAAGAGAGATTGTCTTTAAATATTGTCTTTATTCAATAAATTTGTTTTTGTGAGTCTCCGTGACTGTGTATGTGCACGCATGCGTGCGCGCGCCCAAGTGCATGTACACTGTGTATTCACATGTAGGTCAGAGGACATCCTTGGCTGTCACTCCTCTTATGTCTTCCACCTTTTGTTTGAGACAGTCTCTCACTGACCTTCATCAACTAACGAGGCTTGCTGGGTTTTGCCTGGGATCTGGAGATCCACACTGAGGTCCTTGCACTTGCTAGTGCTTTGCTGAGACTTTGCCTTGGTCCTCTAATGAGACCTTGTTCCACAACTCCCCAAAGCCTGACAACAGATGAAGGAGCAGGGGGGGGGGTTCTTGTCTCGAGGAGTTGCAGAATAGGAGTGGGTTGGGGTGAGGGGAAGAGCAGAGGGGTGTGAAGGTGGGTGCACTTTCTGTAGGGAATCCCAGACCCTGAGGATCCTGCTATGTAGCCCTGTAAAGCCAAGAATCCCACTCTTCCAGAAGATGAAAGTCCGTAGGAGGTGGCAGGCACTTTACAAAGCGTTCTGTCCTGGAAGCTTTGAAGCATCCCATGGAAGAGTCTATTGATGACTCAGAGCAATTCATCCAGAGCTTCTCTGCCCACTGTTTCTGACCCCCATCTTAACAGTCCATGTTGTTAAGAGATGTTATAAGCTTCCCTCTGAGCACCCACCAGGGCAGCTGATCCCTGTTCACTTGTCACATCCCCATAAGCCAGTTGGTGTGGATGCAGCTCCCGCATGGGATACAAGACTGTTAGCTCAAACCTCACTAGAGGACAGGCTGGACCACTGTGTCAGGATAAGGAACCTTGGTGGTAGCAAGGTCAGAGAGGGCCAAGGACCAGTTCCTTTGTCTCTCATCATCTGTGACTAGAATAAAGCCATGAACACCTTCAGTACTGTGACCTTTCCTCTTGTAGTCTCTTCTTCATTTCTTCTCCTAATTCCTCAGTCTTCACTAATGGAAGGAGCAGGTGTTTTCTTTTCCAGAAAAAAAAAAAAGAATAGAAAAGGCAGGCTAAAGTTCGGACTGGCCTAATAATTTACAATAATCTATGTCTCTAAAATTTCAAACTCAGGGTGTCTATAGGACCATGATATCTATGCCTGTTCATGGCCCACTGTGTGAGGGTGTGCAGGGCCACACTGTTGGCAGATAGGAAAGGTCTTGCTGTGTGTGCAGGTGTGCAGGACCATGCTCTGTCTGTGGGCATGCAGGGCCATGCTATTTGGCTTGTGAAGCTCTGCCTTCTGGAATGATGCCTTCCATGTCTGACTCTCCATCTTGGCTCACAGCAATCTCATTATGCATTTTTTGCTTAATTATTGATTTTTTAGTACAGCTGGAGCCTGCATCCCCCATCACTCCTGGTGGGAACTCTGGAAGTTTTAGAAAAGAACAGTCCTGGGGTGCAGTGGGCTGTTTGTATGGGAACCAGGGAACTCAGCTGCTTTCTTACCCTCGGGCCTTTTCTCTAGAGGGATTTCAAATTACACATCAGCATCAGCAAAACCAGCTGAGGAGCATAAAAGTATTTCAAGCTGGTAGCAGAGGGGTATGTGTCCTTGTGCTCTGACATCTGGGCTCACAGCACATACTTTCTAAAGCTGACTTGGGGTTGGATGGAAGCCCTATCTTTCTATATGTTTGCAGAATACTTTGAAGAAATTTTGCTTAAAAACACAAGCTCTTGCCAAAGTGCACTGCTGTGCAGGGCCACTAATTCCAGCTACCTGCCCACTCACCTCAGACAAAGGTGACTGTAGAGCAGGGAGCTTTCATGATGGGGCTCACACATGTTTGTGTTGGTTCTTACAGACTCTCCTGGGGTGAGAGCCATTGCTCCAGCATGTCCCAACCCTGTGCTGGCCGTATGCTTAGAAAACCAGCTCAGGAGAATGGCCAACTGGTCAACCCTGTTTTTTGCCTTGCTCTGAAATAAACTGTGTTTTTCTATGACAAATGACGTCTCTGGGGAGCTTATGGGTTGAATTACAGATCACACACACACACACAAAAGTAATACTGCTATGATGTTGGAATTTTGATGGCTGTATGTTATGATGCAGTACTAATGTCCATTTCTCCCTCTGTGAGGGGATGGCCATGGCTCTGTTTTATTCTCTGAAATGAGAGATGTGATGTATCTATGGTTCTACTTAGTTGCTTAAACGTCTTTAAAGAAAATGATAATCATGTGCTACATATATTTTGGAAGTCTGGGTTCCATGTTCTCCCTCTGTGTAGCTCAACATCTCATAGGATATCCTGGCACTCATGGCATAGGACTACAAATCAAGAGACTGAGCCCACTACATGACTTTTAGCTAAGGAAGACGCACAAAACCAAGTAGGGATGGCAGGGAGAGATGACAGGGGACATATCATAATAAATGATAATTCAGAAGGAGATTTTTAGACATTACCACTGGTTCTAGAAGGTAGCAAAGATCAGGAACAATGCCTCACATTCCTAATAGAAAAACAAAGAACTGAGGGTCTGGTGAGCTGGCTCTGTGGTTAAAGGCGTTTGCCAAAGCCTGACAAACTGAGTTCAACTCCCAGGACCCACACAGTGGAAGGAGAGAAACAACTCCTGCAAGCTGTGCTCTGATTTCCACACACATGCTATGGCATGTGCGTGGCAAGACATATGTGCACATACATGCACAAAATAAAATAAATGTAATAAAAAAACTAGCAACTAGAAAAGTATAACAAATATTGCGTAGAATACATACATGATAACATTGATATGCACACATATACAAAATCTTTCTGTGTGCACATGTGCATCCAGTGACAGGACTGAGTGGCCTAAATTGAGAAGTGAGGCATTCATGAGTGGAAATATTGAGAATATTAAAGTTCTCTGAAAATAGTTTCCCCCTAAGTGGTGGTGATTTTTTACTTATCACACACAGAGTTGAGTGCAATTTTTTGAAATAATATTTTACTTTTAGTTGTATCTCTGTGGATATGTGCACTAGGTGCAGGTTCCTGCAGAGACCAGAGGCTCCCCTGGAGCTGGGGTTAAAGGATGCTGTGAACTGCCCAGGTCCTCTGCAGTGCACAGAGCCATCTCTCAAGCTGCTAATGCTAGGGTTTTTGTTTTTGTTTTTGTTTTTTACCTAAACAAAGATAACATGATATTTATCTGGAAACCTGTATAATTAAGAACAGTGATAAGGAAAATATTGATCTTCTCAACAAAAGATTTCTCCTGTCAGATTTAAAAGCTACTTTAAAGTTAAAATGATAGGGCTGGGATGATAGCTCATGGGTAGGATACTTACTATGGAAGCATGCTGACAGAGCTTCTGCTCTTAGGAAAGCTGGGCCGGGAGGGAGCTAACACACTTGTTTTCTTGTTGTTGTTTCTGTTGGTTTGTTGTTGTTATTTGTTTTTTGTTTTTTCTGTTTTTTGGGGGGAGGGGGTGGGTTTTGTTTTGTTTTGTTTTTTGGCATCTGTTCTTATCCCTAGGTTTTTTTTTGTTTTGTTTTGATTTGTTTTGTTTTTGTTTTTTTGTTGTTGTTTTCCTTTTATTGGACATTTTCTTTATTTACATTTCAAATGTTATCCCCTTTCCTGATTTTCCCTCTGAAAACCCCTTATTCCATCACCCCTCCCCCTGCTCACCAACTCACTCATTCCCCATTCCCTGTCCTGGCATTCCCCTTTATGGGGCATAGAACTTTCTCAGGACCATTGATGTCCAACAAGGCCATCCTCTGCTACACATGCAGCTGGAGCCATGGGTCCCTTTATGTGGGTCCCTTTATGTGGGTCCCTTTATGTGGGTCCCTTTTCTTTGGTTGGTGGTTTGGTGCCTGGAAGCGCTGGGGGTACTGGTTAGTTTATATTGTTGTTCCTCCTATGGGGCTGTAAACCCCTTCAGCTCCTTTGGTCCTGTCTGCATTGGAGACACACTTGTATTATAAACACCATGGGGGTGACAGGCAGCTCCCTGGGACTCACGGGCCACCCAGTCTACACAGGGAGCTCCAGACCATCGAAAGAACCTGTTTGAAAAAAGACAGTAAATGGCAACTGAGGATAACAACCAAGGCGGTCCTCTGGACTCCACATGTGCGCGTGCGCGCGCGCGCGCGCACACACACACACACACACACACACACACATGCACACATGCTTCTGCACATATATAAACATACACAGAGTTGAAGTGATTTAGAGATGCATCCCAGAGATAATGTGAAACACAAGGATAAATAGGATACCAGAAGATCTGTAACAAGATCTTGTTGCACATGAGTGGTGCATGTTTTATAAGAGTGGCGTCATAAGTTCCTGCAGATGGTTAGGTCTTAGATAAGTGATGTAAGAAAAAGGTGTGTTACCTAGCTTCTTTGGGTCTGTGGATCAAAGCCTTGGTGGGAGAGGATGCGCTTAATCCTGCTGCGACTTGGCATGCCAGAGTGGGTTGGTACCCATGGGGGCTTTCCCTTCTCTGAGAAGAAGGGGAGAGGTAATTGGTGGAGGGGTATGTGGGAGTGGGACTTGGAGGAGAGGAGGGGGCATGAAGTGGAAACTTAAGGGGTCTCTGGGAAGTCAATTGGATGGTGTTTTGCTGGGGAAAACATGTGAAGAAATGTTTCATTAAAGTGGGCTCAAGTGTGAAAGGCTCAGGCAGACTCATGAAGGAATGTTTTGGTGAAAGAGACACAGGAGAGAGGATGTTCTGCTCAAGCAAGCACATGAAAGGACACATGGTGAAGGATTCTTTGCTAACAATGTGCATGTATCGGTCTGCCTTACACTGAGTAGTTAAGCTGTATTTGTCAGGACTCCATAGGGAGAAATGCACCAAAAAACTTATGGTGGTGTGCTGCAGTTTCTTGACTCTTCTATTGGGCAGATTGGATGCATGCGCTGAGGTAAGACATGTGCTGAGGTAAGGCACGTGGAGGACACGTGATGTTTGGGGGATATATATAGGACTCCATGGAGTGACAGAGACAGAGCTTGGCCTGCTGGTACACCTAGATATGCAATGCGTGTAGGTCTTGCATCTTTGCTGATCTTCGATTCCTTGAGAGAGGCACAATGGAGAGCTTCCCCTGGTGTTTCCTCCTGCTGACTTGAGCCAAGGCTGAGGCCTGGCTGTCTCTGCTAGGTGGTGTCCCCACTGTTGCTAACCCGACTCTACCTAACTGGACTGCTGGTGCACATGTGAGTTATTTGCAAGTGGATCAAGCTGTCACTGCCTCCTAACCTGTGAACCGAACTGCCAATTTCCAGACAACACAGATGGGAGTTGCTCCAAAGAACCTTTCTAAACAGGTCCACTTCCCCTGTATACTTTCTTTTCCACTACCTCTGGTGGGTTGTAGGATACAAGGGAAGTTATAGCATGTAAGAATCACCATTAAAAAAGAAGGTTTGAAAAACTTAAAGTTGCACCATTTCTTCTAAAATCAGGAGCAAGACAAAGATGGCCACTGCCTATCTCTTATTCAATATTGTACTCTAAGTCTTCAAACAGCAATAAGAAAAATAAACAAAACAGACACACATAGAAAATGAAGCCATCCAAGTATCTCTATTAGCAGACGACATGAATCTATACATAAATGACCTCAATGAGAAGTCTCAGAGCTAATGAATACATCTATCAAAGCAGCAAGATAGAGAATCGGCATGTGAAAGTCTGAGGCTTTATATACACTGAAAAGAAAAGCATAAGGTTAGTAATGAGTTCAGCCAAGAATGTAAGAGATCTGTACAACATGAAAACTTGGAGACATTGATGGAATTAAAGACACCAGAAGACAGAGAGACGTTATGTTCTCATGGACTGGCCAAATCAGTGTTGTGACAATTATTATATTGCTAAATGCAATCTACAGATAAAACCCAATTCCTTTTAAAATTCCAATGATGGTCTAAACAAGACTAGAAAATAAATTATAAGAATTCACTGAAGAGACCAAATAGACAAAACAACTCTAAATAGTGAGATAACCCCAGAGATATTGTAACACCAGATCTCAGAGTATACTGAAGAGCCACAGTAACAAAACAGTATGGCACGGACAATAGAACAGACACAAAGATCAGTGGAACAGAGTGGAGGTCACAGAAACAAACATAGCTTATAGCCATGTAAATCATGACAAAGATTTAAAAATATGCATCGGGGGGCAAAGCTTCTTCAACAAATGCTGCTGAGAAACAATGTGTGAAAGAACAAAACTAGATCTTTATCTCTTACACTGAATGAAAATCAATTACAAATAAATAATCGATCTTAATACAATACCTAAAACTCTGGAATTTCTGGAGGGAAATCTAGTAGAAAAATAGTAGAGCAGAAAAAAAATTCAGAATTTGTAACTGGATTACAGGAAATTAAAAAGGTTCTTCACAGCAAAGGAACACACTATCAATGCAAAAGAGACAGCCCACAGAACAAGAGAAAAATCTTTGCCAACTGGGGATTAGTTGTTAGACCCTATAAAGAACCCCAAATTTTAAATTCAAAAGACCCAATCACTAAGTGAGCCAACAATTAGATAGACAGTTCTCAATGGAGAAATACAAATGGCCAATTAAAAATGGGAGTGTTCAACATCCTGCGATATCAAGGAAATAACATTGAGATTTTATCTGACCCCAGTCAGAATGGCTATAATCAAGGGGATACAAACTAAGTAATTAAGGAATGAACTAACTAACTAACTAACTAGGGACTAGAGAGATGGCTCAGTCATGAAGAACACTTGTTCTTGTAGAGGACCTGAGTTATTCTCAGCACCCACATGGCACATCCCAACCATCCATGACTCCAGTTTTAGGGGATCTGACACACTTCTTATTTCCCTGGGCAGCATGTACACATAGCAGTGCATACATATATCTATATCTAGAAACGCTCTTATACATAAAATAAAAATAAATAAATCTTTAAAAAAAAAAACCCTTAGACAACAAGAGCCAGTAAGGAGTGGAAGAAAGAGGGGCACTTAAGAGCGCTGGCAGGAATGTGCACTCGGGCAGCCAGTGTCCACTATGGAATAGAGAGAATAAAGTTGTGAACGTTCCTCAAAAACCTACCCACAGAAATACCATATGACCCAGCTATACCACTCCAACGTCTAGGAATCCTAAAGGAGTCTTAGACAGCACACGCACACAGCCACGCTCACTGCTGCAGGATCCACAGGAGCCAAGGTGGACACAGGCCCAGAGCTCCAGCAGCTGGTGGTGCACATAGACCATGGAATGTCATTAATTAGGACACTTGGTGGGGAAACGGACATCATTTGGTTAAATAAAAGCAAAATAAGAAAGACAAATGTCATGTTTTTCTATTATATGTAGAATCCAGATTAAAATATATACACACATACTTTTCTTTGCTTTTTTTCTTTGGATATTTTCTTTATTTACATTTAAAATGTTTCCCCTTTCCAGGTCTCCTCTTTGGAAACCCCCATCCCATCCCTCCTCCCCCTGTCTCTATGAGGGTGTTCCCCCACCCACCCACCCACCCACTCCTGTTTTCCTGCCCTGGCATTCCCCTCCACTGGGGCACTGAACACCCTCAGGCCTGAGGGCCTTTCCTCCCACTGATGTCCAATAAGGCCATCCTCTGCCACATACACGGCCAGCGCCATGAGTCCCTCCATGTGTACTCTTTGGTTGGTGGTCCAGTGTCTGGGAGCTCCAGGAGTGGGTTGACACTGTTCCTTCCCTCATAGGGCTGCAAATCCCTCAGCTCCTTCAGTCCCTTCTCTAACTCCTCTATCGGGGACCCCCAAGCTCAGTCCAATAGTTGGCTGTGAGCATCTACCTCTGTATTTGTCAGGCTCTGGAAGAGCTTCTCAGGAGACAGCCATATCAGGCTCCCATCAGCAAACACTTCCCAGCATCCACAATAGTGTCTGGGTTTAGTGGTTGTATATGGGATGGATCCCCAGGTGGGGCAGTCTCTCAACAGCCTTTCCTTCAGTCTCTGCTCCACTTTTTGTCTCTATATTTTCTCCTGTGCGTATTTTGCTCACCCTTCTTAGAAGTACTGAAGCATCCACATTTTGGTCTTTCTTCTTTTTAGGCTTCATATGGTCTGTGAATTGAATCTT
>LR750620.1:10222-21844 GCA_902729485.2 Mus minutoides
GAGGAGAGGAGAGGAGAGGAGAGGAGAGGAGAGGAGAGGAGAGGAGAGGAGAGGAGAGGAGAGGAGAGGAGAGGAGAGGACAGGAGAGAATGGGATGAATGGAGAAATGTTGCTCAGAGAGGGAACAGGTCTAAAGGCAGTGGCAGGGGACCAAGGAGCATGGTGGAGCCCATGTGACACAAAAGAGAACTGGATTCTTTTGAATGAAAGGGATCACCAGAAGGAACAATGTGGGTGAGAACCAAGGCCTGTTACTTCATGTGCTAACTGGGTATACCCCCGTTCCCCTATACTATAGTAGTTATTACAGTCTGTGTTAAAATACAATCTCATCACAGATAATAAAAGCAATAATTTTTTTAACTATAGAAAATTTGACCCAATTTGTAGGTCAAAGCTCCTATAATGCCAAAGACCAAAAATAACGGTGGGGTGGTGGGGGAGCCCTTGGTACAAAGTTCCAGACTCCTAAATGCACCAGCGTTGTGCTGTTCTCAGTGCTGGTCAAGGATAGGCTATTTCTGGGTTGCTGTGTGCCTGTTTCTGTTTTTATGACCTCTGTGTACCCACAAACTAGAGTCATGGGAAGACCTTGTATGGAAATTCTACCACAGACTCAGAACCCTTATTGAGAGACTAAGGAAATGTCAAAATATTCCTAGACCACATCATATAAGCGGTGTTTCTAGATGATGTCTTTGTTTATAGGCTTAGGTTTCAAATACCAGCAGTAGGGGGTCAGGGGGCTTTGGGCCATAAAATTCTCAGAAGAACAGAAGATACGATTTAAATAAGTGAATTTTGCCAACTTTCAAGGGGTCTTTCACAGGAACAACGAGACCCGAGCTGATAGGGATGCTTCTCTCCCGCAACAGAACAAAAGGCACGTGAATGCCAGGGAGTGACTGCTGAGGGTCAACCTCACATTTGTCCAGTATTTGGCTGCTCTTACCGAGCCAACAAAACCCACAGCCAACTCATCTGATCAGTTCCAACACAAAAACTAAAGTCTGTTTGGCTCACAGAAATGCCTGGTGTGTGTGCAATGAGCTTAGCTTTGTGCACACAGGCTTGCATGTGCACATACACTCACATAGACACATTTATCAAAGATAAATAATTTTTTTAAAAAATTAATATAAATCATTAGCAAATTGTATAAGTGGAGAAAAGGAGAGGTGAGCCGAAGGCATCTGTCATTATGCTCCCTGAGATTGTACATGCTGGGTGCCCAGCTGCTACTTGCTCCTCCACCCCGACTCCCCTGCCATGATAGACTGTACCCCTAAACTGTGAGAATGAAGGCTTTCTCCCTAACTCATGCTATTGACAACAAAGTGTCACTAAATTCAGAAGTATTGTGTTCATACAGTGAACAGCTCCCGACCACTCTGCAGTTGGATTATAAGTCACAATATATATTATAAATCACAATAGAAATATCCCCAAATATTTAGAAATTAAATAACATAATTACATACAATTTATACTTGAAATATGTGTTATTTGTTATACATCATTTACACATTTTTTTAAACCTAACACAAAATTTGAGACCCTCATCTCCAGAGTGTATCCATATCCACATCAGGGGTGGGTCTAGCCAAGGAACCAAGACCCACACCAAAATACTGAATGTGTCCTTTCTGGGAGGAGACTTATGCATGAACTCATTTAAGTATTCACAGTGCCTACTGAGTGCTAAGAGAAAGCATTTAAATATTCATGGTGTCTATGAGTGCTAAGTGCTTCTCTGGACAGTGAACAAAAAGAGCACACACCCATGTTCTGGAGAGCCTACATTTTAATGGAGGAAGGCTGAAAATGAACAGGATAACTACCCAGGTCATGCATAAAAGAGTGAAATGCTCACAGATAAAGAAAAGCTAGGTGAGCTGTGAAAAGAGCTCTGAAGGAGGAGCGGGAGTTGAGGAGATGCTGAGGCCGGGGAAAAGTATTCTGGAAACTGAGGAAACTGAGGCCAAAGGCTTTGAGGGGGCTAGGATATGAGGGAGAGCAGCCCCCATCCAAGAAAAGGAGGAGGCAGATGGTGTCTGAATGTGGAGGTGGGGAAGGAATCTGATCATAAAAATCATACTTTACACATTCTTTAGTTTTACAAGTCTTACTCATTAACTTTTATTATTATTGTGTATGGTATGGTATACATATGCATATGTGTATGAGGTCTGTGTGTCTATGTGTGTATGGGGATATTGATGAATGTGCATATGTATGCATATGTGCATGTATGTGCATTTGTGGTCTATGTGCACATGTGTATTGGGATGTGGGTACATATGCATGCATGTATGTATATGTGTGTGTAGGTGTGTGTGCACATGTATGCATGCGTGCACATATATGTGTGCATATTAGTGTGTGAGATATGATATATTGTGGTTTTTTTATATGTTTGTGTGTATGGTCTATGTGTACATGTGTATATGAGGATGTGGGTACATGTGCACATATATGCATATATGTGTGTATGTACATGTCAATGTGTGCGGTATGTGTACTTCTTTATGTGTTTGTGTATGTGAGGTTTGTGTGTGTATGTATATATGGGGATATGAAGTTATATGTGGATGCATGTGCATATGTGTGTGTGTGTGTGATCTGTATGTTCATATGTATATGAGGATATCAGTACATGTGCATATATGTGCATACATGTGTACATGTATGTGTGAACATGTATGCATGTGTGGGCATATATACACATGCACGTATGAATGTGAGTGTGTGTGCAGACACAATTGTGTCCTGGTGCATGTCTGGAGGTCAGAGGACAAGTTTCAGGAGTTACTTGGTTCCGTCCATTGTACACAACAAGCATGTTTACGTTGCTGGCCCAGGTCTTGTACTTTGAGTGAATAGGAGAGTCAAGGAGGAGGAGCAGAGTCCCTTTGGCTGATGATTAGGAACCAGATCTTGGCTACACATGGAATTAAATGAGAGACAGGCAAGCATCCTCTACAATGACCCAAGAGAGACTCTGATGGCTGAGACCAGCAGGTGGCACTGACAGTGGGGAGAGGTGTCTAACTTTGCATATTTGCTGAAGCAGTGCATGAGACAGATTGGAATCAAGTGTAGCAACAAGTTTAGTCACACCATTTTGCCTCCCAGTGGGTCATGCTGGCATCCACCTGCCCAAGAGCTCTGTGGAATCACAAATGAAACACACACACACACACACACACACACACACACACACACGTTTATTTTTAAATGCCTAGCATACATTTTCCTCCAATATTCCTGGCTTCTAAATCTATGTTTTATCTTTGCTGCCCTGTTACCTTCTGGGCAGCCCCTCCTGTAGGGCCACTTTTCCTTTCCACCTACATTTTGTATGAATTTTCTTCTGCAGCTCTAAATCTGATCTGTCTCCCTCAGAGACATGGACATCTTCCCCTCCTTTCTGTCCTCTCGTTCCTGCCTCAGTCTACCTGCGCAGTCTTTGTTTCTTGGCTCTTTACTGATCTATATCATAAACTGACTGGGGACAAGGACTTTCAGTGTTTGACATGCAGAGTCCCAATTTGGAGGGCCGGATTAATTCAAAGCATTGGAACCAATTCCCAACATTCAAGGTTCACCTTGGTATTTTTAGCCTGAGCTACTGGAAGAGTGAAGTTGCCACAGAGAGTCCAACTACACCAACTTGCAAGCTTGCTTCCAATGATCATCTTTTTAAAATTTGAAACTCAGAACACAATTTCTTTTTCACAAAAGCTTTTGGTGAAGGTATTTCAAGCTTAGCAAAACAACAAACAAACAAACATACATACATACATACAAAACCAACAAAGATCCCTGGATTGGCTGCCTTCCTGAAAGCTGGTAACAATAAAAATAAAAATTTTTTAAATTCATAGGCAAATGGATGAAACTAGAAAATATCACCCTGAGTGAGGTGACCCAATCACAAAAGAACACACATGGTATGCACTCACTGATAAGTGGATATTAGCCCCAAAGCTCGGAATATCCAAGATATAATTCACAGACCACATGAAGCTCAAGAAGGAGGAAAACCAAAGTGTGGGTGCTTCAGTCCTTCTTAAATGGGGGAACAAAATACTCGTAGGAGGAAATGAGACAAAGTGTGGAGCAAAGACTGAAGGAAAGACTGTTGAGAGACTGCCCCAGCTGGGGATCCATCCCATATACAGTCACCAAACCTACACACTATTGTGGATGCCAACAAGTGCTTGCTGACAGGAGCCTGATATAGCTGTCTCCTGAGAGGCTCTGACAGTGCCTGACAAATAGAGAGGAGGATGCTCTCAGCCAACCATTGTACAGAGCACAGGGTCCCCAATGGAGGAGCTAGAGAAAGGACCCAAGGAGCTGAAGGGGTTTGCAGCCCCATAGGAGAAATAACAATATGAACTAACCAGTACCCCCAAAGCTCCCTGGGACTAAACCACCAACCAAAGAGTACACATGAAGGGACTCATGGTGCCAACCACATATGTAGCAGAGGATGTCCTTGTCAGGCATCGATGGGAAGAGAGGCCCTTGGTCCTGCAAAGGCTCGATGCCCCAGTGCAGTGGAATGCCAGGGTGGGAGGTTGGAGTGGGTGGGTGGGGGAACACCTTCATAGATCAGATCTTGGGAAAGATGATCTACAATCCCACTTTCAAAGCCTGGACAGTCAGTAGCTGATTGTCAGTTGAGCAAAGAACTTGGAAGGTGCTCATGTAAGAGTATGTTGGCACGGGTGGGGGTGGGGGTGGGGGTGGGGGTGGGGATGGGGATGGGGGATGGGAGGGGCAAGAGGTCAGGAGATCACGCATTAATGGTGGAGGTCATGATTTGGTGTAGCGAGAATCTCTTATAAGCATCATCTGTCAATAAAAAAAACTCACAGTCAATGAAATGAGACAGGAAATAGGAGGTAGGACATCCAGCAGGGATAGAGAGAATTCCTGGAACTAGTGAGAGGCACAGGAGATGCATGTGGGGATGCATTCAGGAATACTGAGGAGACCAATGTGAACCAGCAGGTAGCTGATCTCCAGATAGAACAAAGGGGAGGGTCACCCCCAGGAACTCTGAGGAGACGATGTAAGAAGACAAGGAGAGGGAAACAGCCATTAAGCTGAATCCAGGTTAGAATAAAGAAGATACTTTGTCCTTTGCGTGAGACCTTTAAAAAAAAAAAAAAAAAAAAAAAAAAAAAAAAAAAAAAAAAAAAAAAAAAAAAAAAAAAAAAAAAAGAGCAGTGCAGACACCCACTCAGTGGCCCACAATGCAGCAGATCCCTCGATGTCCCCGTCTGAGGGCAACCCAGAAACTAAGTTAAGTGGTACCCAAATAGAATCTTTGAAGTTGAATTTAGGAAACAACCAGAAGGTATAATTACTAATGACGAATGTGACGAATGTGCAGTGGGCGTGGGACCTGGAAGGCGAGCCTGCGGAGCATAGCCCCAGATCAAGTCGCTACCGAGACCCAGGAAGATGGAGAGGCACTGGGCGCCGCGTGCTCTGGGCCAAGCCAGCAAGACATGGAGGAAGGGCCTGCTGTCCGCGCCACCTGCTGGCCCCTACGAGCCGGGGGGAGACACTCCCCAAGTTGGGAAGTCTTAGAAGTAGCAGACAGATCTCACCTCAGGAATTTATCCGTGAGCAGAAAATGGGGTATACAGAAGAGAGACTTTTCACGTATCTGGAGTCACTCCGAGTATCGTTGACCAGTAATCCTGTGAGTTGGGTGCAAAGCTTTGGACACAAGGGACTCGAATTATTGCTGGACATTTTGGAAAAACTAATTAATGGGCAAATCCAAGAAAAAGTTGGGAAGAAGACTCAGCACAAAGTCATCCAGTGTCTGGGAGCCCTGATGAACACAAAGTATGGCTTAGAAAGAATTATGAATGATGAGAGAAGTCTTTCCTTGTTGACAAAAGCCATGGATCCCAGGCAGGCCGGGATGACGGCAGATGTGGTGAAGCTTCTGTCTGCGGTGTGCATCGTCGGCGAGGAAAGCATCCTTGAAGAAGTGTTAGAAGCATTGACTTCAGCTGGAGAGGAAAGAAAGATCGACAGATTTTTTTTCCATTGTGGAAGGCCTCCAGAATAACTCAGTGCACCTGCAAGTAGCTTGTATGCAGCTCATAAATGCTCTTGTTACATCACCTGATGATTTGGACTTCAGGCTTCACCTCAGAAATGAATTTATGCATTGTGCATTGAAAGAGATATTGCCAAACTTAAAGGGTATTAAGAATGACGGCCTGGATATACAACTTAAAGTCTTTGATGAGCACAAAGAAGATTTTGGCGAGTTCTCCCATCACCTTGAAGTCATTAGAGCTGAACTTAATGAAGCATCTGATGTTTACAGCATGGTATGGGACACAGTTAAGGAAACTTGAGCAGAGGGACATTTTGTTTCTATTCTTTAGCAACTCCTGCTCATTCAAAATGATCCTCTTATAAGACAGCAGTATTTCAAATTAATTGACGAGTGTGTGTCACAGATCATATTACATAGAGGTGGAACGGACCCCAACTTCACATACAGAAAAAGACTAGATTTGGACTTAAGTCAGTTTGTAGAGAAAGGGAATACAAATGACTTTGATGAGAAGAAAGTTATTAAGAAGAGAATGAAGGAACTTGAATTTCTAGATCCTAAAATTGCTCAGAACCTTTCAATCTTCCTGAGCTCCTCCCAGTTTCGGCACCAGCAGAGAGTGGGAATAAACGACATGGACTCCAAAGCAGGTTCAGAGCAGCTGCAGTCGCTTCTCTTTATTTTCAGGTCTCACTCAGCTTCCCCAGCTTTCTCCCCCTTCTTCATCATTCTTCATCAATCATTCAATCATTAATCCCTCTGGGACTGCCCACAATTTATCCTCTTCCATTCACTCAAGTCACCTCACACTACCCAATCATAGACACACACACCCAAGGCAGCATGCAGGATAGGCTGATAGAATGGTATCAGGAGGCATTACACCATCTCTCCTGCGAGTTACGCTGCTTTTACTGCACATGACTGAGACTGGGATAAACAAGCGAGGGTCACAGGGCTTGGCATAGAGCCAGGGTGCCATGTTGGCTCATGCAGCCGCGCCCGCTTCCCACATACTAAGTTATGAGAAAGTCAGAGAACAAGCAGAAACCTATGGCCTGGGCATTTGTTAGTAAATAATTAGCCTCTGGGAGCAGGGATTGGGAGGGGAAATTGATGACTTTTTACAGATGTTGCTCAGTGTGGACCGCATGTAATTCAAACCTTTTAATTTCTTATTCAGTCATGAAGAGGATGAAAAAACCCTAAAGTTCCAGTTTGATGTCCCTTAAACTCCTCCCTCGGTGATACAGACTCAGCCGTGGGGACCTGGATGGCAGGAGAGGCCAGGGAGATGTGCACATGAGTTGGGTATAGTAGAAGAGACACACTAAGCTCCAAAGGGAGGCAGAGAGTAGACCTGCAATGTGCAAGGTCCAGAGGAGCAAGCAGGTCATCCTGTATAGGGCTGTGCACAACAGGTCACCAAAGCCCAAGCCCAAGCATGTGCTATCTATCGTGTGTTGGCCAGAGCAGTAGCTACTGACTGCCTGTGGCTATGTAACCTCACACAGGATTCAGTGACACCAGCCTAACTTCAAGGGACAGCAGACACGCATGGCCACTTGCTGCTGTCCTGGACAGAGCAGATGCAGGATCTTCCAGTCATTCCAGAAGAGTCTATAAGTTTCTGCTGTTGGCTCCACTCAGCAGAGACCAGCACTCAGGTCCTGATGGGATTACATGATCCCAGCACCTCTGTTCAGCTGCTCTCAAGATGAGATGCCAGCAAGGCAGAGCATGGGATCCAGAGGGAGAGTCTGAGGCCATCACTGGTGTCTTACTGTCCTGCCTACCATATACCCACAGGAATCGAGGCAGGGACTGCTACTGAGTCCCAAGCAAGTACTCATTTTTCCAGCATTAGCATTTGAATTCAGTGTGTGTGTGTGTGTGTGTGTGTGTGTGTGTGTGTGTGTACTTGTGTGGGTAGGTTCACATGTGTCTATAAGCATACACACACACACACACACACACACACACACACACACGTGGAGACACTGGGATTACATGTGTGCCACTGTCCCCAGTTCTTTCTATGAATGCTGGAGATTTAACTTAGGCTCCCATGTTTGCAAAAAGTTCATTTTACTGACAAAGCCATCTCCCCAACCCCTTATAATATTTTTAATGTTTCTATTGCTTTTTCTTAGCTATGAAGGCAGGTTTGGCCATTTCTTTCAGTGTGGAGACAGGTCAAAATGGAAGACATAGATGGTGACTTCTGCTCTCAGGACACACAAGAACTGGTACATTGTTTAAGCTGTTGGGGACAGCAGTTCCTTCTACCACAAAGAAAGCAGCTTTATCACAGCTGGTAGTCATATAATGCCACCTGATTTACCAGAGCTCTGGAAACTGAGGGAGTGGCTTGAGACACTGGCCAGTATCTCCGGAGAAAGAGCTCCGAGGGTGCGCATGCTCAGTGCCCCCACCTTACACATGTGACCCGGAGAGCAGCCAGCACGTGCGCCTGTGGTGAACCCCCTCACTTCTCAGAAGTCATGAGGAGAGTAAGATTTCCCCCCACCCCCCAACACCAAGCAACTTATCCCAACTCAAAAAAAAAAAAAAATGTCAGAGCCATGAATGAAACCAAGAGCATTGACACAGTCAAATGGCTATACTGGGCTCCATGATGACCCTCTTTGCACTATACGTGAGGACCAGGAGGCAAGGCTCCCTTTGTGGAGTCAGTAAGCTAGTGGAAGTGCCCAGCTTTGTAAAATCCTGGTAAGGCTGCTGAAGACCGTGTTTCAGAGCAAAGGTCTGAACTCTGTGCTGTCACAAGGTAGCCCTGACATGATTTCTCTCCTATGCCATCGTCAGCTGCCCTGTGGGTATTTCTGGCTTCTGCCCAAAGTTGATGGTGTAGTCACCCCCTGGCTACAAACAAGCTGCTCACAATATGGAAGCTTGGTTCCTTCTGGCTGGCAGCAGCTGAGAGCCTTGTGCAAGTGGAATCCTAGCACAAGCGGGTCAGGCTGCTGAGTCAGCTGTGGCGTCAGCAGCATTCCTGAGTTATCTCTTTGAGCTGCCGGTCATCAGCAACAACCAGGGAGAAGCCACTGGCACCAGCGACTGCAAGAATCCATCCCAGCAGACAACACTGGCAGCGCCGAGGGACAACGGAGTCGTGAATTTCGTCACTGGTATACTGACATAATTTGAGCAGGGCTTGAATGTCACTGGCTATGTGCTGGCTCGTTGGTCATTCCCACACACAGGCCTTCAGTCGTAGTGACAACAGATCTGTTAGACTCCAAGTGTCAGAATCTAAGCTTTCCCAGTGACCCTGAGCAACCTGTCGACGAGACAGTCTTCTGGGGATCAACAGAGCAGTCCCCCAAAGAACATTCCAGAGCCCAGTTCCAGTCTCTGCTTGCTGGCACTTGCTTGGCACCATGATGCTTTAGAGGCAAGTGACAAGAACACAGTTTCAAATAAGTGAATGGATTCTTTTTTATTATTACTCCCTAGGTGTCTAAATATACTGACCAGAAGAAAATATCTTAAAAAGAAAGGGATGTTTTCATGATGTGAACTTTAACCTTGTAAAAGGATTATTCCCCGTTATCAGAGGAGCAAAGCTGTGTATGGATCTCCTTACTGCTTGGCCAACATCTGGTCACCTGATCAGATAAGAGGGAAAAAGATCAGGTGCACAAACCCCTCGGGGACTGGTTGTGTTTTCACAAGGCGATAAGCAGACGCAGTCCTAACAGAAAGGGCAAGCCAGGAGGAACCAATTCCAAAAACACCATCGGAAGGTCAAGAAATCTCAGTTCTTCAGCAAACTGGAGGAAAGGTCAACAGCACTAGCTGGCCGAGTTTAACTTTTGCAGATGTTGAGTGCAAGCCATTCAAAGAGAACTGAACACTAGCTAGTCGGTTGTTATTCAGGACACAGCTAGAGGGCCTGTGTCATGACCTACCTCTCTGGGCCTTCATTTGTTTCCTCTACAATAAGGATTTTAGCCTGTGTTCTGACTCAAGAGGAGAGCCTGCTGGTACCTATTGGCTGGAACCAAGAGAAACTGCAAAAATATTCTACAATATGAAGAGCACCCCCAGACACAAAGATCTGGTCATCTCCAAACTTAAGTTACACTGAAGTTAAAAAAAAAAAAAAACCCAACAACTCTAGTTTCGACTACATCAGATGATATTTCAACAAGGAGACATCCAACCCAGACATTCAACAGCCCTACAGACTTCCAGGGTGCGTCTTTACTAGAAGGTCCCTTGGTTTGAAATTGTCTCAAATTATTTCTTTTCATATCAAGTAACAACTTTTATACCTCACCAAAAATATGTGGCTAAAACACTCAGTTTTAATAAAAACCAACAAAACTTTCTGAGACTTTGGGAGCAGACCCCTGGGAAACATTTCCAATGATGTGTGCTTCTCCTTGGTCTTTGGGGTATAACCCAACCCGTACAAGACAGTAGCATTAATATTTGGGAAGCTATCTTAATGGTTGTCGGAATTACATTTTCCAAAGAAGTGACTCATCCAATAATAATTTCTTTGGCACTGAAAGCAAACACTCAGCTCACAAAAGTCTCATCCAGTGGGAGGGAGACAGAAAGAATGTCTGCGTGAGGTCTTGGTAGTGAGCCTACACACACTCCTTAAGAAGAAAACCGAGGTGGAAGAGGTCTCCCTATAAAATACTCTTGTGTCTTTTCCAGTAGAAGCTTTGCCTAGAAGAATACAAATTTTTCTCCCCCTACCACCCCACTTCCCTTTCTCTATATCTCCCAAAGCCTGGATGAAAAGCTCCTCCCCAGGGCTTCCTCAGGGATTCACCTTGCTTATGTTTTATCACACACACACACACACACACACACACACACACACACACACACACACACAGCCTCACTTCTCTGTAGCTGTCTAGACTTTCCTGAGGAGAGAGATTATGCCTTGCTTCTTTCTGTATCCTCAGTGTCTGGCCACAGGGAGCACACAGTAGGCACATTATAAATACCAGCTGACACTGGTGCCCATGCAGACTCTAGAAGACCAGGCTATCTCTAGTGCAGAAAAAATGCAGGATAGAGCATCATTGGCTACAGATCTCAAGCACAGAAAAGGCTCATAGAAGCCAGGCTCATAGAACAACTTGGAATTGAATAAGTGACTCTTGGGTTTCCAGGCTAATGGGTGTAGAAGCCTCTTGGTACCGGAGTCAGATGACTAAGGGGGAGCAGATGTGTGACCTCAGGCCTGTAGGTCATGAAAGGCTGAAACCGAATCACCAGACAAAGCCAGGAGCAAGATGATCCAGCCTCCAAGCCAGGAACACAGAAGTTAAGGGATTCGAAAATAACTTCATAAATGTGATGGTTAACCTCGATTGTCATCTGGACAGGATCTACAACCACCAGACAGCAAGCCTGTGGCTTTGTCTAGGTGGGACTCTCTAGGCTGGGTTAGCAGAGATGGGACAATCCACCCTAAATGTGGGTGGTACCATGCATATGGCTCTTGTCCCAGTTGAGTGAAAAGGAGAAAGCTG